>JANHOG010000364.1:0-17905 GCA_027627325.1 Phlebia brevispora
ATGTCGCAGAGCTCGCAAAGGTGGGCGTGCTATATCGCGCGCTGGTGCATATGGTCTTCGACGCGGTGTTGCTGCTCGGGAAGACTGAATGTGGGGCTGCGACGCCAGAAGAGGAAATGCGGCTGAGAATGCTGACGCCCGCGGTGAAGGCATTCGCTGCGGATAAGGCGTGTGCCGCGATGGAGGAATGTATGGCAGCGCTTGGAGGTCAGGGATACATGGAAGAGAATGGGTTTGGAGTGTAGGTCCCCACCCATATTGCGCGCTGTAGACGCTGATCACTACGTTTTACAGGAACATTAGGGATTGTTTAGTCGAGAAGATCTGGGAAGGGACCGTTGTAGTCCTGGCGCTTGATACAGTTAGAGCTGCCTCTAAGCCTGGTGTCTTGCAAGCTTGGTCGACGGTAAGTTAGCGTTTGTTTATTCTCTGGACCCTGCTGACTGGTGCTCTGTTGTCAGTGGGCGAAGGGTATCATGGCATCTTGCCCATTCGCACTCCAGAGGCAGGTCGAATCATCTCTTTTGGATTTGCAAGCTGCCATACAGGCCGTCGAGAACGCCTACCAAGCACCGATGCCACCTCTCCTACCGAGACCTGCGCTAATCCTCTTCTCCTATGTCACATCTGCGTTGTGTCTTTTGGAGCACGCCTCCTGGGCTCATAGGACTGGCGAGCCTACTGCGGAGACGGACACGGACGTCCTCAAGAGGTGGATAGAGGAAAGCGGGTTCAGGAGCGCAGTGGACGACGTTGCCAGGGTCGCTCGTACTCCTCTTTCTCCTCGTGCAGAGCAGGACGCCGCTATAGTATACGGCTCATCACCGGTAGCTCACTCTGCTCCGACTACGTACGCCCGCTTATGAGCCAGGCGTTCACAGTAGTTTCATATAACACTGTCATCTCTCCAGTGACTTCGACGCCTCGATTAAACAAGGTGTCTGCATCAATGTCGAAGTTTCTTTATATCCCCATACCTAATGTTGCGAACACAGGATCATGTAGTGACCATGTTCTGCAAAATTTTACGTCAAGATAATAGCAAGAGTTGTACAACAATCAAATTCTCTTTGTCTTTACGTTAACGGAGGGTATTCTTTCCCCCTCCCAGTGAAGAGAAGTTTCGTCCGGACGTCGTTGTGCATACTCACTGAAGAATACAAGCTTATTTTCCGACCCAACCTCCGAGGAGAAACCGAATACTATTTGTGCGATTTGGGGTAATGAGCTACAGCTCGTGCGATTATAACAATGCGATACGCTCCACGTTAATCCCGCCGCCATGCCCGTCCTCGGCGAGCTTCAGTAGACCAGGCTTAAATTCACCAGTATACTTTGTTTCTCTCATCCACTTCTCAAGGTTGCTGGTGTTCGGGTTAACCTTCCGCAGCCAATCCATATCCCTTTTGATCACATCATCTCTGTATAGGGACCAGAAAGTTGTGGCGTTCTGTTTGAAAGTCTTGGATCCATCGCCGTACGTACGCTCGCTGGCAAGGGGCCTGTCGATGTTGATGAAGCACGCGAAATATTCGTCTTCTGTTAGTTGACGAACGATCGCCTTCTGCCCGGTCACCTTCGTGAACGTAGCAGCCAGGTAGTCCCAACCGACCATGTCGCTCGCGATCTTCAGGTCCTGAGCGGATGTCTCGGCTCGATGGTCAAATGCGTAGCGAGCGAAGTAGCCAAGATCGGCGAGCGCGATGAGGGGGACGTGGCCTTTGCCCACAATAGTAGCGAAGACAACAGTGCCGTCCTTGCGTTTATTGTTAAGACCGAGAAGAGGCTGCACAGTCAGACGCAGCTTGAGTCATACTAGCAGCTGTGATGTAGGTGACTGTACTCACGGAGTTGAGCATTTCCATGTAAGGTCCGGTGCTGACTAAGGACCAAGTCATGCCGTTGTCAGTAGTTTCCGACGGCTGCTGTTTCATGAAATCTCCAATACGGCCCTTTGCTAGGATGACAGCATAATGTCAGTATGGGGAGGAATACGATATCGTGGAACAGAGCTGACTGACCGTTGTAATGATCAACTTCGTACTTGGGATTATAGTTCGTCTCCTATGAAGCATATGAAGAATGAGCCATATAACATTGGCAGAGGAGTAAGGGTGAGCGTACCTTCAGCACATAATCAAGGTGACTGAAAACGTAATGTCTCAAAGTCTTGGATCGCTTGGCTAGTTCAAAAATCCTTATACCACACCACGTCTCCTTCGCCTCGCCAACAGTGAAACTATCAATGTTGACCCAGGCACCGTAGCAGCCCTCTAAAGCGGTGGAGACCGCATTGAAATCCTCAACGGTGCCTATGAAATGTATTACAACGGTTACCAGACTGTTACTCCGTAGGTATCATGACACGTACCTTGAAAGCACTCAACGCCTTTCTCTGCAAGAAGTTTGGCGCGCCGACTGGAAGGATCTCTTGTGAGAGCTCGGATAGCATACGGGGAGGGAGAACCGTCAGAGACTGGGGCGAGAAGAGCGTCGATGACCGCTATTCCCTGGGCGCCAGTAGCGCCGATGACCAGAATGAGTTTCTTCGTTTGGGACATGAGTGCAAAGAACTGAGTAGTAGTCTGCACTTAACATGGGCCCATCTACGAGCCTTTATATTGTCCAAAGTATGAAGTCGCGAGCCATCAGTAGATCGATAATAAGTCCTCGGATTCTAGGGACAAATTGAGGTCGGCCAGCATGGTCGGGTAAGAACCTGTATTTTGTTCTCATGATGCGGCATCGGCAATTGACTGCTGACAACGATACTTCAATATACCCAGCAGATTCAAGCGAGGCCATCGAGATCGCCGAACCCATTGCGTACCTACCTAGATGACGTGCAAGCCGGAGTCTGCGCATCGTAAATCATTGTTTCCTGCTGTTCTTTGACTGAATATCAGCGCCAAGAGCGACTCGCTATCATAGGCAGATGCGGCACAGATGTCGCGCGTGATCTGTGCATCGTACCAAAAGGGAGGATGGCTTATCCAAGACGTTAGCGAATTCCCATCATGTGTAAGTCGAGCTCGATTCATTAGGCGCCTTACCTCGGGCTTTAGAAATCTGTCCTGTACCCCGAAGCTTGGAAAGCGTAGTCGGCAGATGCCAGACTCAGATGCCGCTCTCATCACTTTCTAACTGTTCTAGCCGAGGCCATGGAAGTTAAATGTATGCGGTTCTATGGTCCAGTTCCAGGCGCTTTCTTTGGGGATCCAGTTCCAAGCGCCTATGTGGCGTCGCTGCCCAAGGGTCTGATCGGGCTGACATATACGAACAGGTCGTGCAGGGCGACGGGCATCAGTACAGACATTAGACCCGAGCCTCGTTTGTCAGGGCACAGCGCACCATGAAGCACAACGTGGCAGCTTTATCGTCGCGTCTCAACGCGGACTGCCTGCCGCGACTCGGCCGCCTGAAAGATAGCCAATAAGCGCAACTTCGGGGTACATGAACAAGCAATATGCGGAGGCGAACAGAACACTTCAACTTAGATTGAAGCGAAGCCATCATCACTACATTCTCCTGAACGTATTCTTGCTTCCACTTCTCATGCCTTGCCGTCTGTGAATTCTTCCTCGTCTTTCGCTTTCGCTCATGGCAACTTCAGGTTCTTCTCCTCCCTTCTCCAGTCCTGCACCGAAGACTTCAACACCTTTTCTGCGCCTCTCCTTCCCACGCGTGCCACGTGTATTTTCACCATCGCCGTCTTCGTCGGCGTCACGAGATGGTATGTATGACATTTCCACCCCACCGCTTGCAGCAAATTCGAGATGTTCTCCGTCATCCTGCATCTTGCCTTTACCTTTGGCGGAGGTTGCGGTCCGCCTCTGGCCGAACGTTGCGTTCTTATCTAGAGTGCGACCGCCGTTGCTTGATTGAGCTTGTAGAGGTACAAGGCGAACATTGGGGTTGCGGTTCTGAGCTGGACGAGTATTCCCGCGAGACTTGACGCTTCTACTCGCAACTACACGTGCCCGTATGTCGTCACCCATGAGGTCTGAAACGAACAAATCAGCACCGTCCACCTCAGTGTCATCTGGGTTGAATACAAACCGCCAGCTTGGTCACTGTCCTCGCTCTCACTCTCGCCATCTTCATTGTCCTCGGACTCAGTCAGACTGTCTGACGACAGCTTGTCGCTGTCTTCCTCCTCTTCCTCAACGGCCGTCTTCGCGCGTTTTCCGCCGTTGGTATGTTGCTGTGCTTGTCGTTGCGCCACGGTAGAGGGGTTCATTAGAGCGAACTCTCTGCTATTCTCGTCTACCTCGAACTCGGGATTCTCGAAGATAGCCTTGAACCGCGGGTCATTGAGTAGGGTAGGCTTCTCCATCTTCTCATCCTCTTCATCGACCTCCATATGGTCGCTATCTTCGGATTCAGCTTCAGTCACCTTCGCTTTCCTCGCCGCTTTCCTCTCAGCTCGCTTCTTCTCGCGCTCCTCCTCCTTCCGAATCTTTTCTGCCAACGCCTTATTAACCTTGACGCCAAGGTCTTTGCGAGTGCGTATGCGCGTCTCCGCCATTTTATCAAGCTTATCTCGAACCAAGCGTTCGCGATGCTCCTCGTATACGAAAGGATTTGCAATGAGACGGGCGGTATCATAGAGCTGCAGTGATAGGAAGTAGCCGTGCATGTACGGCTTGAGTACAGGAGTGCCGATGAGATGGTCCAGTCCGAGACTGTAAGGACAGAGTTAGTCTAATTAAAGCATGCAAGTGGCTACAATACAACTCACCTCGAAAGCTCGCTTTTCTCAACAAACTTATAGTCGTGATAGACGTTTCTCGTGGTCTGATCTTCCATTTCCTCTGTTATGTTCTCCAGGAAGCTCGCCCATCGAGGAGCTGGTCCTAGTTGAGGAATATAGTACGTCGTCATTTGGATACCTTCGTTCGCTAGCATGAGCAAGCCGCTGCCTGGTAGATGGTGCACGTCGTTGATGTCATATGCGGGCGTGATAGATGCAAAGTTGGAAGAAGGCTAAGGTATAGTAATGTGAGCATTTCTATTTCGGATGAGATTCTGGGAATCACGTACCGACTGGCGATCCCAGATTTTGATGACCTTCTTGTCTGCACTGAGCAGAAGCCCGTCTCCCGCCATTCTGCTGCCGCCCTCTATCCACGACAAATTCTTGACGGGAAGGCCATAGCCTTGATCTTTAATTGCATATGGACGCGCAGAACGAATGTCGTATAGGAGGGTGTGACCCGTCGAGGTGCCCACAGCGTAAGACAAGCCATCTGGACGGGAAGCGAGTGCAGTGACGGATACGGATGGACCACCAGCGTCTTCTATACCTGGAAGTGCAGGCGCAGAAAGAGTACCCGTTGGTAGCAATCTGCTTATGGGCAACTTCAGCTGCGCTACCCTCGTTCGGGATCGAGGGTCCCAAAACTCCACAGTTCCGGTCCCGTCGACACCGAAGGCAAACAGTTGATGTGCGGAATTTATGTCGATGACATTTACGCCTTGGACCTCCTCACCGTCATCTTGCAGTACCAGCGGGCTAAGGAAACGTCCCTGATCGAGATTCAGTCTGTAGACCTCAGAACCAGCACCCGCAATCAAAGCGTCGCACGAAGGGAAATGGTATCCCAAAGCCCGACCGAAGCGAGGTATCCGTGTGCGGTAATAGAGGCCACCTTGATTGTGGAACTCGATAGAACGGTCATTTTGTAGGTGTATCGACTTCGTCCAATCATCCGACAGCATCTGAGAAGTAGTTCTTCATCTACAAAGGTCTCGACTGAAATGGGACACAACAGACTCACTCACAATGAAATCAACATTCTCTGCGTCGGAATGCCGTTCGAACTTCAAAGACAATTGGTCAAGCTCCCAGACTCTCATCTGGGGCTTATAGGTACCAGTTGCGATTGCATGATGACCGTCCCGTGTCGTCTTTATGCGGTTACTGGCTTCAGGAAACTCGAAGTGTTGGATTAATTCGAGGGTACCTTCTACTTGTTCCTTAATGGCACGCTTGCCCTTATCCTTCGCAGCGCGTTTTCGGGTGAGCCAGTCGGGTAACGATGAAGAGGAGCCTGATGCAGCACCATTGACCGTATAGACCTTTACGGAGCTCGGGTCCAGTAGGGTAGACATGTTTCAAAGGGACGGTATAGAGTATGATGGTTAAGAGTTGGAATGCCTTTCCAGCTAATAGGGAGTGCTCATGAGGTCGAAAGTTGAAGTCGAAGCTAGCGCCCAGGGAAATTCTCAGCTGCGCGGACCAGATCCGATCAATTGATGCGCCCCCCCGCCGATCAGACAACCTGATCTCGCGTACCGACCGGAGCGACCAGTGCCAACTTGAGATCCTACTGTCCCAGCAACGAGTCAGAACGCTGGAAACCTGGGGCTCGGACCCCCTCTGACGATACCGACAAATGTCCTCGCATATGCTGTATCCCATGAGTCTGGCCCGGGTATGACCATCAGTTGTCGATCACTGCGCTCTCGCAATCGCCCTCAAGACTGTGTCTGCTTTTCCAAAGGCCCGGTCCTTAGAGGTATTATGTCAGGTGCGTTTCATTCATTCATGAAGAGTCTCTCAGAAATTGTCTAAAATCTTACAGCTGTTCTCTAGATCCTGTCATATCAGTTTTACGCGTCTGCCAATGCTATGGAATGTTACTTAGTCCAATGCCGCGTTAATGTCTTTTCCCACCAAACGACAGCGTCTACAAGGCGAGGCAGTACCCAGTGCTTAAATGCGCGCTGTCGACTCACGGGTGCTAGTGCTCACAAACGTGATCCCCCCTGCACCACCTCTACGTTTTCCATCCTTTTCCACGCCCATCGGTGAAGAGCGTTAGTGCCTGATCACTATCAGGGCTGTTGATTCACCCACCGTTTGTCCATCTTAACACGCGTAGACGCCAGAATGCCGTCCAGCGATGCACCCTGGGATATCTATGCCGAGTATGTTTGCGACTATAGTCGAGGTTTTTTTCTGGTGAACTCTTGCGCGATCCAGACAGATGGCCAGGATGAAGTTCGGTATTGGACTTTGGTGAGTTGACAACCGAATATGCATTTACTGACGCGTATTGATGATACTGCGTATGTTAGGTACCCTAGTCCGCCTTCAAGCTTCAAGAAAATCAAGATCGGTTACGTAGGGTACATAAGAAGAGGAAGGTTCCGCCTAATCTTCGACGCTAATGGGCCGATTGGAGATCGCGTCCTAGGACGCGACGTCCCTGAAGGCTTTATTCCATTACCATCAGAGCGCACTGTCGCGGAAGAATATCTTCGACCCCCAGAACCCCTCTATACAGAGTCAAATAAAAGTAGTGGCGTGGAAATTCAGGCTTCGTCCTCTCTGTATGATACTTATATGCTGTACTACCATGTGTGCTTATACGATACCCACAGGCCCTCTGCACCAGTCGGAGGAACCTTCGCGTACAATTCATCGAGTACTAGGGGTGCCTTATTGATCACACAAGACTGGGTGAAGTGTCTTGATGCCGACAGGGAACGAACGTTCCAAACATACATCAAGAAATATCACGCATCCTGGGTCAAATTCGCTCAAGGCAAAGGTCATGATGTTGAACTGAAAGACATCATCTTAGTCACAGGACACGATACTACCCGGGAGTACGCCATGGCAGCTTTTGCAAACAATTCAACAACGTTGCGTATCGAGTTCAAGGCCGGAGGTGAAGGCCTAGTGTCAGCTACGGCCTCTGCTTGGGGTTCATGGGAAGCTTCTCCCCTTGTGCATCGAAATTGTGGGCCACCTGGTTCTGTCGTGCGCACAAATACAATGTTGCCCTCACCATCAAGCCCGTCACAAGAGTCTGTTTCCCAGCTGGGTCTAGTGGACGAGGCCACATTCGAAGAGTTCAATCAATGTGTCTTCATACGCGGTTTCCACATGCGTAAGAGAATGAGACTGGTGGGGCCCACTGTCATGAAGGCGGCGGCAGGTTATGACCAACTAGATAGAGGAGATCAAGATCAACCATCGTCTGAACCCGTGCTGGCTGAGCAAGGTGAGCAACGGCAGTTATTTTCCTCACAGTCCACAGATTCATTCTGGACTGATTTCCAGGGTTCGAAGAGCAGGCCTCTCCCGTCAGCAGTCAGGACCTCGATCAAACGGCGCTGTCAGGTGAATTGTCAGATGATGATGAATACGAGCCCAGCTCTATAGTGCCCACATCGCCGGTACGCTCATAAGTTTGTTCATATCGACGTCAACTCACGTTGTGGCACGATGCAGTTCGCAAATCCGTTGGAGCCAATATTCGATTATATTTTTGAAGTACGGAGTCCCTCAGCATCTGCCCAGTCGCATTTACAGCCTAGGCTTACCGCTGCCTGCATTTTTAGAGGTGTTCTGCGGATTTTGCAATCGCTCATGACTTCGATGTTCTCCGCCTCGCAAAGGTAACTACCGCATGGATGAGTGGCTCGTGGATTCTGACCGATCTCTGCACATAGTTGGCCGATGTGACTTTTTTTGAAGATGTTTCGGCATTGCTTTCGATGGTGTCACCGGACGTCATACTCACCGGTGATGGAGGTATGTCTTGGCTTATTGTGCTGGCTCTTAGTGTAATGATGCAGAGCAGTTGGGAGACTCTCATTCGACTCGGTCGACAGCCCAGGATCTAGCTCTCCGGATGGTTTAGCACGGCCTCGGCAACTAAACGAACGTGATGCGACGCAAGATTTCAATGACACACAGAAGCCTGAAGCCGTTACTAGACAGGCTCCTGTTATCGGTAACGCTGCAGAACTTGGAACAGAAGAGGACATCTCGAGCTCCATTTCGGCCTTCCGCGACATGCTGACTGATTTGCTTCCCGACCCAGCCCACACGACTACGTCTCATGTTACCAAATCTGAGAGCTCTCCGACGTCCGGTGAAAGGATCGAAGCCTCCGATCCCTCTTCTCACCCCGATACACATTGTGGGTTAAATAGTTCTTACTTTCCCGTGATGCACAACACTCACCAAGAAAATATGCAGCGGCACTAGCGTATATGTCCACGGGACCCGCAGCTATGAGTACGGAAGGCCACGAATTGCTGGGATCGACAGAATCTCTCACTAATGCTAAGGCACCGTTCAAGCATAATTTGCCTCATCGACGAAGGAGCCTTTCTAATCCTTCCGACAACACCCCGAGCGAGCGCCGATCAGACTCTTTTATTACTCCAAAGGCTGGTGATCACTTATCAGATCTTGGCGGGAGGCGTGACGGAACTTCGTTGCCTTTGCTGTCGTCAAACATGAAAAAGGGAACACCTTCTCCATTCCTCGAACAATTCGAGTACTTTGGCGAGGATTATCCTGCTCAAAGAGAACACTTGGAACCTCTCTTTACGGCCACATTCGACGACTATCTTCTTCATGTGATTTGCCAGCATGACACTTTGTTGACCTTGAACATCACTAAGGCGAGAGGGAACTTAAACTTTGAAGAGGCATCCTGCACCGATACTCACGAAGGAAGGTCAGTCAGGAGATAGCATTATAGTCACATTCATCACTTACCCGCGAGTAGTCACTGGGAAGACATCCGCGCAGTGTTCGTTATCCCATACGAGAAACTTGTCTCGCAGAGTGCCTCCCGGCAGTCACTCGTGTCGCTTCATTTCGAATGTGAGCAGAGCGCCGCCATAATTACTGCGTACGAGCTCAACATTTTACTTAGCGGCACGACTACTGAAGCTTGCCTCTCCTGAGGATATTGGTTCCAAATCCGACCGGACACTTCGCTTTTATCTTCAGAAGTACATGGATTATCTTGGTCAACATTCGACTGCTATACCATTCGAAATATCTCCTTCCGACGATTGGAATGTTCGTTACACTATGCAGCGAGCTTTCCTGCAACCCGAAGACATCCACGCAGACATGGTCCATTTCATCAGGGTTCGTGTTATCACTAAGTATCTGACAATGCAGTGGCAACGAGCTATTCGTCCCCTGGATCCACGAGACCGTCTTTTGAATTCGCTGTCCGAGATTAGCAGCTCTTGGGCGGTCAGCACTCCCATATCCCGTCATTTCTTCATCCTATTTGACGCACCAGAGATCCAACCTCACTGCCCCCATTCCATCTACCTAAGGCTCAAAATTGAAGATATCTCATTCGTTGATAATGAAACTGGACTGTGAGCACAGATTGTCCTCCCTCAGTGCTTTGTTACTAATGCGACCGGCAGCACGGAAACCTTTCATGGTTGGCAAGTTGTTTTTGCCATTGACACGTTAGTGGAAGAACGGTCAACTACGCAAATCCGATTGAACGTGGAGAGTGCGTATTTCGATTTGTTTTTATCGTCTTGAGACAAAGATAAACGATTCTGCGAACAGCTGCACAATTTTCTGCGGCCAAATCTCATTTCGACGCAGCTGTCGCCTCCTCTTTCTCGAACGTGGTAGACTTCCTGAAGAATGATTATCTGCAGGTCCTTAAGCGTATGTCATTGGACGTGATCTACTCAACATCTCATCTTGAAGGATATTGTCCTCTTCGGCCTCCGAGATATCGCAAAGAGATTGCTCATCATGAGCACGACCAAGTTCGATTGAGAAGAGAACTGGAAGAACGAGCTCAGACCCTTGGGTTCGATCAGATCATGGCGGTACCGGAAGATGCGATAAATCATATGTTCCATTCTTTATGGCTAGAAGGGTCAAATGCTCGCACTGACAATCTGTTGGCTACTTTTTCTGGCTCACACTTCTTCGCCAATTTTGCAGCCCCTGTCATTCGACTTCTTTCCAACCAGAAGGCTGTCATCTGGTTTGTGTTGAAAAGCGGAAATGTTCAAGTAACGAAGTGCGTATCATTTTCGATATTGCCGTCCATTACAATATCATCATGTTGACATACATATTACACTCTGACTCGCAGGAGAAATAATCGGTCACATGGCATGTACAACAGCGATTTTGCTACTGAGCCTTCTCAAGTGAAAGAGGACGATTATTTGTTGACAAGCCCGTGTTATCTGGCCTTTGAGGTCAACCTGACGGCAGTGGATGATCAAACATTGGTTGTGGCCAGCAAATGGAGAGAAAGGTTTTACAAGACGGACATAGGCATGCACTTAGCACAAAACCGAAGCTCGTACCTTTTGAAGCACCTGCTCTTGGACTTTGCCAGTAGGTTTGACATATAAGACTGTGGTCAGCTGGACTCACTTCGTACAATTAGATGGAGAATTCGTTCCCCAGCTCTCTGTCACAGAGGGGCTCGGCAAGGGACGTGACAGTGTGGCAATACTTGACGCAGTTCTCATACATATGCGGAACTATATGGGCGAACTTGCGACTGAGGGACTCAACATACTCTATTCCATACCCGTCTGGACGGATCGGAGCAGAGTCTCAAGTACGGCGTTCACAGAGTTCAGATATCAGATCACTACCAGATCTAGGGTGAACCTACGGAATTGCGCCTACGACAGTGCGATCGATGGAGCTCCAGTCATTCTGATTCTCGGTTCTCATGCTTTTCATCCCCTGCCTCAAGTCACTGTTCCCTGGCATGATGGCTGGGTGATGCGCTCTAAAGAAGACTCGGAGAAGACACTCAGCACCGTCTACCTCTCACAGGACACCTTCCTTCAGCCACTGTTGCTTCCACTTTTGAAGATAATGAACAAGAGGACCACAATCGTTCCAAAGACCGTGAAGATGGTCCACGGCCAATGGTTATTTGACTTGGGTACCTTCGAGCACACAGTCCATTACACCGACCAAGCATGTGATTGGAAGGCTGGAGATCAGGCCGCACACATCGAAGACAGACTTCAATATGTATGGAATTATTCGGACGAGTTACTTCGCAGACATAGAAGCGCATCGACATCTGCAGATGATGAGGAGGCCGAGCTGTCTTGTGCGTAACCTCCTGCGATGTTATGCATATTAACTGGAGCTCCTATCAGGTACGACGAACAACACGCTCACGGTACCCATGACATGCCGTCCAAATTGCTTAGAGATACAGCTGACAGGGGAGTCCACGATCACAGTCAGCGGAGGCAAGCATGGACAGCGCTGGAGGTGAGTAATTCCCGCAGCGTGAGGCGCGCCATACTCAAAGTCATGGTATTGCATTTTCGCAGCAAGCAATCATCTGCTCAATGGTCGGGGCTGCTGAAGATCCTCCCAGGACCCAAAGAATTTTCGGCGGCATTCACGGAAGAAATCAAACCCATATGGACGGTCGTTGAAGACGATCATCCTTTTGGACTGACCGAGTTGCACCAGAGATACCTGGGCACAACGATAAGAACCAGTGATGTTATTTTGGCCGCCAGGATGCTACAAGAGCAATGCAAATTCCTGTGCCCTGGGATGCAGAAATATACCATTTCTAGCCCGATGCTGAGGCCCGCAGGGGGGCTGATCCTGCAGGTGTATGCAGAGAAAGTCGTCGAGCGGGTTGCACGAGCACCGAGCCGCCGGGTGACGTTTGATTTACCAACGACAGCATCTACCAGCAGGCAAACCAGCATGAGCAAACCGAAACCATCAAAGGACAAGTCGGTGGCTTCAGCTGTTCACTCCGACCACAAGATCCCTCCCAAAGGGCATACGATATGGGCCCCTCCAGCGAGCCTGATTGATCCTGACGTTGATGAAGAGAGCCATTCTCCGGACAAAAAGTCTGCAACTCCTGGGTTCGTTACGTGGCTACGCACTGCTTCTCCTCGTGAGTTTTCTTTGAGCAAGGCGCACAATGTCATGCTGATTTCGTGCGGTAGCCCCAGCATACAAGTCCTCTCCTGACCCTGCAAGCGATATAGAGAGGCTAGGCCATCAGATCCTGCGAATGGTTAATGACTTCAGGCTACGTTCGAACGAGAGTCCTGCCCACGTCTGACGTGCTTGTACAAGAATCCGGAGAGGGATTGATCCTATAAGTACAGTTTTTGGTTACATCAGCTAGCGATACACGTTGGATTCGAGGTATATCAGGTTGAATGAGGGACAATATGACACCTTTACCGTGTAGATCAGTTTAGAATTCATTATCATCAGGACGCACAAACTACCCACCCGAGAAGACCACGACCACCCCAGCCTTTTCTTGGAACGAAGGTTAACTCGACGATTTCTTGACCAGATCTCAACACCTTCACGCTAATCTCCTGCTGTAACAGTCTGTCAGCATTCGAATGCCCTGCAATGCTCGACGATCACTTACGTTCTCTTGTGTAGCTACTAATGTAGCCAGAGGTTGCAATGAATTCGATGAGAAGGATGCACGCGTAAGAGAACCGAATGCTAATATCAGATCCTCCCGTATAAGACCCTGGGGAAGCATCAGTTCATTCGTACATAACGATTACGATCAGGTACACACCGCTGTAGCAGCAGGACTTCCAGGAGCGACACCATCCACTCTCGCGAACGGCTGAAGTCCGCTTGCATTTGCGGCTACATCAGCAGTAGCCGGTGTATTTAGTACGAGATCAGGGTTGTACACGCCCTGCAAGCCTTTCAAAATATCGTCCATGACCGCCTTGTGATCATTGCGTAACTCGATTATCCGCACGCGAGCATGCCGGACAGCATAAATGTCAATGTCAGCACGAGGAAAGCCCTCTTCGTCGACTAAAGGTGTCTGCATCGTGCAATTATGCGCATTGAGAATGGTGAATTGGGCCTCCAATTCAGCCTCGATCCCCTCTTTGCGCAGCATTAGGGCGCGAACTTGCTCTGCGGCAGTATCACGTGAAGGAATAGCGGCACCCATAGAGTCTGCAATAAGAGCTATCTCGGCCTCCGTGGTCGTGAAGCGGCCGTATGTGAGTAAGTAGGTGGAAGTTAGGTGGTAAGCTGTTCAGACTTGCGCTTGGCACAGTCGCGTTCATTTACGCGCCGAATTTGGCGGATAAACTTCTGACTAATCTAAGTTATTGGCAAGTTTCCTCGTATTACATAGTTCTGAGATTGTATGCTATTGTCTAAAATTTCGACCCAGACCCATCACACCGCGTTCCCGCGTCGTCTATGTACAACGCGTTTGTGTCTGACCCCCCACTGGTACTCTCCTCATTTCCTCATTGTCTATGGATGAGATATATTCAATGATGCCTCAGGCAAGTTCGTCCTCGCCGCGAGCAGCGCGGCTACGGAAAACGCCAACAACCTCCCGAGATACCTTGCACACCTTTCCAGAGCGTGGACAACCTCCCCGACTGAAGACACCAACACTCTTTCCTCGCTCACCTTCGATTGGAATACGGAGTAATACGTGAGATATCTTCCATCCTTGCACTATATTCTGTCTGATGGTTGGTTCATAGCTCAGATACAGATCACTCAGAGATCATCGCACCGATCCCTCGCAAACACATGACTATCCAGCGGAACGAGAGCCAGCACTGGCTTGGTTCACCACCGCTCTCACCTGTCTCTACAGTCTCGCGCGCGCTTTCGCCCGCATCTAGTACTTTCCTTGATACCGCGAATCCTCGCGGTCTCCGAAGACACACCCAAAGCTTCAGCTCGCTCCTAGAACATGACAAGCCGGCCTCAGGCTCTATTGCGTCCTCAGTCCCTCGAGCACGGCCACCAGCTGAAAACAAGAATGAGGAAACTAGTCCAGCACGTAGATGGGCTCGATGGATACACAAACAGGGCTTAAAACAGTTAGCGATCCCTCTGATCCTCCTCGTTTCAACTCTCGTACGGTGGTGTATCGGGCTTGGGTCATATTCTGGTCAGTATGACCACTCTTACTTTTCTTTGGATTTCATTACGTATTCTTGCTGCAGGACAGGGCACGCCGATCATGTTCGGCGACTATGAGGCGCAACGGCATTGGATGGAACTTACCATACATCTTCCGTTTCGTCAATGGTACACCTACGACTTGCCGTATTGGGGTCTTGATTACCCACCACTAACGGCCTACGTATCGTGGCTATGTGGTATAGTGTGAGTATTGAGTCCGTTATGTCCATCACCGCTCATTGAACCGAAATTCCCCAGCGGCTCTTGGATAGACCCAACATGGTTCGCCCTATACACCTCCCGAGGAATTGAAACACCTGGTAGCAAAGTTTATATGCGCGCTACTGTGGTCTTCTTCGATTTGCTCGTGTATATCCCGTCTGTGATACTTTTCACCCATACATGGCAAAGTAATCGTTCCTCTCGGACACAGGTGCGTGTGCCCACTGTCTGATTCAACACACGAATCCTAATTCAAGTCTAGCACGTCGCGCTGCTCACACTTCTCTTCCAACCTGCTTTACTCCTCATCGATTTCGGACATTTTCAATATAATTCAGTCATGCTAGGTGGGCGCAGCGGGACGCTTATCAAAGTACATCTTCTGAATCGCCGGCCATAGGATTTACATTACTCGCAATTGATCTCTTCGCTAAAGGACAAGACGTGCTCGGAGCCATATGTTTTGTTCTCAGTCTTGGATTCAAGCAAATGGCCCTCTACTATGCACCCGCCATAGGGTCGTATCTATTGGCCAAGTGTCTTTGCCTTGGATTTGTGGAAGGGTATGTGCACCCATTGAGCCAATCTAAGGGCATTGAAGCATTCACAAGGTTTTATGTAGGAGTCGGTTATTTATTCGCCTCGCAATCGTGACAAGCATCTCCTTCGTTATCTTATTCCTCCCTTGGTTACCGCCTTTCGCACCTATACCAAGCATTCTAGCTCCCATTTCTCGCATATTTCCCTTCGCTCGCGGACTGTTCGAGGACAAGGTCGCTAACTTCTGGTGTGCATCCAACATCGTCTTCAAGTGGCGCCTCTGGCTGTCTCGGGATACTCTGGTCAAACTTTCTGCCGTCCTGACTGCGCTTGGATTCTTCCCTAGTGTCACTGGACTACTCTACCATGGCTATCAGGTCGGCGCAAGCGAAAAACTGTCGAAGAAAGAAACCAGCTCCAACGCACCGCCAGTACCTATCCTGCCTTTACTGCCGTATGCGCTCCTGGCATCGTCCATGTCATTCTTCCTCTTCTCATTTCAAGTACACGAGAAGACTATCCTGGTCCCGTTACTCCCCTTGACGTTGCTGGTCTCAGGTTCCTCTCCTTCCTCGTTCACCTTCCAGCTTGGTGTCCTTGTGAACAATGTCGCTGTCTTCAGGTCAGTAAACCGTACATAGCTGCTGCTGCGAGATCTGACGTGTCTTTAGTATGTGGCCGCTGCTACAGAGGGACGGGCTCGCGCTGCAGTACTTTGCAGTCACTTTGCTCTGGAACAGATTGATCGGCTACAATCCACTGAAGTACAAGCCAGGGACCCTTGTGCACTATATTCCTCTGGTACGTAACTCTCCAGACACCAAGTAGTGCCTTTCTTACCATAGACGGATTCTGATGCATAGGTCATCTACGCGGCATGCTTTACGCTACACGTCCTGGAGACACTCATCCCACCGCCAGCGCGCCTGCCCGACATCTACCCCGTCCTCAACGTGCTCATCAGCACGCCCGTCTTCGCCTTCACGTGGCTCTGGGCCATCAAGCGCGGCATCGAGGTCGGGTGGGCGATCGGCGGGCTCGGGCACGCACAGGCGTCCTCGCCGTCCTCTTCGTCGGCGCTGGCGGCGTCGCGGTCGAAGCAGTCTGTGGACGGCCAGGGCGCGAACGGCTCGGAGCGCGCGGTGAAGAGCGCGGTGGAAGCTGCAGGTCTGGGGCTGGGTGCGCCGAGCGTGGACCGCGCGGCGGGGCTGAGGACGCGGAGCTTGGGGTATGCGCAGGCGCGGAGGGCGTCGAGCGCGTTGCGGGACCCGTTCTGAGGGCGAGTTGGACGAGGACGAGGGCGACGGCGGCAGGTTGGGCTTGGCTGCTTGGCTTTCACGACGTCGCATCCTGTCGTAGTTAGATATAATACACCCGTTGTGCTGGGCGCTGTGTTCGTTGTTTCGTGGTCGACACGCTCTGTCGTGTGCGGGCGTCCTGTGGTTGAGTAGCACCACAATCATGATGGAGAATAAATTTGAGACTACAGTCATCCGATATGGTGTAGTGGCTAACATTATCGCCTCTCACGCGATAGCCCGGGGTTCGATTCCCCGTGTCGGAATGTCGTATTGCCCGAGGATGTTTTTCTTGATTGTCGCGACTTCAAGTTTAAGCTTTGAGTCTGTGGTACATACTTACCAGCTGAAAGCTGAGTCTGTATCCGAGGTACGAGTGCCTGAGGCTACAAAGTTTGAGTTTAGAGTTTTGCCTCGTCTGCTGGATTTCGGCCCCGTAGTACCGTCGCAGGCAGCTTTCCTGTGACAGCTCAGTCCCATTTGCTAGTTGCTATGGGACTACAACTGGTCACACCCTTTCCGCGAAAGAATAACTAGTAACTAACTATTGGAGCTTTTGCAAAACAACATTTTCAGTATCCTTCCCTAGATTTCTTGGTCTGGAGCTTGAATGCTGATGCATGCAAGGGTGTCTCACATCTCCAGGCGAACAGCATCTTTAGGCGAACAGCAACCACCTACGTCATTACGAGCATGAAATAGAGCGTAATGAAGTCTGTTGCGTATAATATGCTAATGTCTATGGGGTATATGTACACGGCATTACCTGACAACAACTATCATGCTTGTCTAAAATCCATCATCGCTCGCACTAAACACTAGATCGTCATCTTCGTCATCAGACGGCAGCCCGAGGTTACCGCCGGAGTTTTGAGAGAGTATGTGGTGTCTAGGAGTAGATCGCTTTAGTCGTTACCTCCAATATGGGATGCCATGTGTTTGAGACGCACCGTCGTAAGAGCTCTTCGACACCCATCGTCGCCTCCCAGTCCACTCGCACCCACGAATGCACGAGCTCGCCAGCGCGGTAGACGAGCAGCGTGGGGAGGACGTCTGTGTCGACGTCGTCATCCTCCCAGCCGCCCTCGCTGCCGTCATCCTCCTCATCCTC
>JANHOG010000365.1:0-17900 GCA_027627325.1 Phlebia brevispora
CCGACGAGCTCGTGCTGCAGGACGGTGGTCGCCTGCATGGCCTCCGTCCAGTCCTGACAACGCTTCCACGTCCGTATCGTGGACGCACCCATGTTGGGGTCCGTTGTGTGCAGTACAGATTCTATATAGAACAGAGGCGGTCGCGCAAGGACGAATGACGCCTGACCCATGCCAGGGGTCGAGGTGTTCATGAACTTCGTATCGATTATGGTCGAGAACGGCACTTCCATTTTGAAGCCCTGTCCTGCCGAGTAGATGTACCATGTAAGTCGCTTTTGTGTGTCGCATGCGTACGCAACGAGATCGTGTTTTCCAGGACCTGAAACGACACGCTTCCAGGTCCCAATGGTGAGCTCGATACAAGGTATGACGCTTATTGCTGCATAAATAGATGCGTGAGTGCTGTTATTCTATGTCGCAAGGGACAAAATCTCACGTTCGTCCTCGTGGACTAAGTAGTAGAGCTCGGCATCCGAACCTGCGGATAAGGTTGGCACCAACTCTGGAGGAATGTCACCCTCGCAGTGCTCTTTCCGGCTCTCTTGCAGCTTCGCTTTGGCTCTCCTGGGGTCCATCGACTATTAATCAACTAGGATAGATTACGGCGGGGACAATGGAATGCTCACCTGTTTTGGAACCAAATCTGTGTCTGGCGTTCTTGCATACCTAGCATTTCGCTGATCTCTTTTCGACGAGCTGCAGTAGGGCTGCGGTCTGCAGCGAACAATCGCTCAAGATGGGCAAGCTGTTCGGGGGTTACCCTTGATCGCTTCCGCTTTTCTCTGGTCTCGCTGGGCCCTGCGACGCTACCACTGTGGGAGGCAGACCTCGATCGTTGAGGTCCTGATGCTGGATCCAGGTCCGATGACATTCCTCTTTCCACATCTCTAAAAGCATCGTGTGTGTGGTCTGTGGAGTCAGAAGGTGATATTTGTCCAGAGGTAGGGGAGGAGTAGGCAGACTCTAGTAACACATCCTGTTCACCTACGGAGGTGGAACCGTCAGTAGGGGATGCAAATTGAGTGCGTCCAGCAGAGTAGCCCATTGTTTGAACGACGGGTGGAGAGGGACGAGCTGTAGGTATTGATATATCAGTATGATACGGAAGCGCTGCGACTTATATGTACCCACATCCCATCTCTTGTTTACACTAAGAAAGTCGAGAGGTCAAGATTGAAACGCTGGCCTAATGTAGGATAGATGCTATATAGATGCAGGGAAGCGTTTGCTATGCGTCTCACCTTTCCTCGACGCCACGGATCCCAGGAATAACGCGTGAGAATCGTTGCGATGTACTGACCGATGGGAGATCCAGAATTTGCTTAAAAAGGTGTATAGCTTGAGCCAACGCAAGTCCGCCTCGTGTAGGGTACGGCTCAGAGCCACAGGCGTATAATTGGTAGAGAAAGTTCACGCGAATAACCAAAAAAGCTAGCGGGAGAGGACAACCGCCCACGGTCGATGAAAGATGGTTATAAATCGAGCACAACGAGAAGACAACGGTATCCGGAGCAATGTCGATGGTTTGGTAGAATAGCGGGTGAAATGAGATACCGAGGTAGCGGCAAGGTCTTTCAGGCGTAGATTTGTAGGCTTGGCGGCGGGCGAATAGGGATCAGGCTGGGGGAAAGATACATCAGAGCAGTTAACAGTTTCAGTGGGCTTTGGAGCGAAATCGCTTCTGCCAGGAACTGCGAGACTGTGAACTGGAGACGCGATGGAACGCTGAACAAAACCACACTCTATCGGCATTGATACAATCTTAGATGCTTACCTGCGGCTAGCCTTTTCTGGGCGACTGTTGCGACTAATTGGCTATGTCATCCTGTGCAGTTAACCTTGTGGTAGGCCATCTCCGTGAAAACGCTACCCGTGGGTGCGAAAAAATCCAGGGTTGCGTCTCGCTTAGAGAAACCCACAATTCGATTTGACATGGGGGTTAGGTTTAGGGTCCCTGAACATGTGCAGTTACAGCCGCACTTTTGCACATGCGGTGCGGAGAAGAGATTATGGATCATGCATCCCTTGTCGGGCATCACCTAGTGCGCGGCAACTCGTGAATACGTGCGACAATAAAATCCGCTGCGTCCGTACACACACATGCGCGAGCGTGAGCGCGGCGGACGCTGCACACGACGGGGTCTTGCACGGCGGGTCGTCTGCGCAGGAACCTCTGTTGCTATGGTTTACTGGGCGTATGTTCCATCAGGGGTCCTAGAGTCCGGTCGACGGGGCCCGTCAAGGCGTGACTTGTTCGAAGGAGCTTGCAGCGTGATTCCGCCTGTGTCTCCAGAACACAGCTCTTCAATCGCAGCAAGATTGTCGTCGAACATCGCTCTGCAGCGCTCTGCATTGGCATCTCGTACCAGGATCATTGGGCAGAAATCTTCTTGCGTTGTTTGACGTTAGCCAAAATGGTCAGACTGAGCTCAACCGGACTTTCAATGTTGGATCGGCGCCCGACGCCACGTGCTGCCGTCCAGGGAAATCAGGCACTCACCCGCCGACTCGTCCTGGCAGCGTCCTTTCAGAATTTCTCAGCCTACCCTGGTGGCACCGTTCACGACCGTCGCCATGGTGTGTGGCTGTCAAGCTGCTCGAGGTCACCAGCCACCCCTGCCTGCCTGTGCGAGGCGGCAAATCGATGCCCTAGAGAACCACTGTCAAGCATAAAGCTAACCTATTGCTCCCGAGATCTATCCTCGCCAGCATGCATGCACACTAGTCGTAATCGATGGTAAAGAATTGTTCGTGTGTGGGAAGAGCCACTGAATTGCCACAGCTTGCCTGCAAACCGTCCGTCTCGATCTTATCACCGGCGAAAGCGCAACAAACGGCCTGGTCGACACTGCCGCATCACGACCGCGATTCTTACCCCTCCCAGGACGGTACAAGCTAGCGGCAGAATCTGTGATCAGTCTCTGCGCTGATACTTCCTGGGCGACTTCTGCATCAGCGGTCAAAGATTCGCGTCTCCCATCTGATTTGTTACTAGGTCAAAACAACAGGAAGCAGTGATGGCATTCAATGCGGAAGCAACGCTGCCTTCATAGCACGATAAATGGTACACATGTGTTTAACTTCACCGGAGCGACCGACGCCACGGGAGGCCTGCACGAATGAAATTGTGCCCTCTCTTACAGGAAAGGCTCCAGGGCTTGTGGCAAAATTTGGGCAATGGCCGCACCGCTCGGTGGCTCGATCGATTGGAAGTACTGAGAATAAACGGCGCCCGTCAGAATGAACGCACGAAATTAATAATGAATGCACTCACCGTTCCCCACCATGGACCCGCAGCCCACCAGAGAGCGCCCAGCCAGACGCCGGACTGTTGCATCTCACACAAAGCGCCCTGTACAGCAGTGATGCAAACAGCTACAGAAGGACGTATCAGCTTTGAAGCCAAGCTACAGCAATAACTTTGACAGATACCGTTGGAACCAGCACCAATTTCACCCAAGAAGCCCTTCAAGTTGTTGGCCTGCAGCCACTGAGTCGCGTCTTGCAGACGTGAAGCACCAATGTCTGACGAGACACATGTGGCAGACGTTCCGGAACCATCGCTGTCCAGGTACTGGTGCATCTCTGATGCGCGGGTTACGTCAATCCATGACTCAGAAAGAACGAGGGGTCAAACGCGCACCGATAGCAATGTTGTTGTTGGGGTCCTTGATGGCTCCGAAGACAGCGCTGTTGCCTGAACTAGTAGTCCATGCTGTGAACCTGTGAGTATTCTCATGCATTGACGGAACTCGTCCGCATTTGCTCACTCCATGCTCCGGTGTAGCTCGTCCCTTCCACGAGAATCAGTTGGCTTGTGGCACCTGAGGCACGGATGCCGTTAACGGCGGCTTGCATCTATTTCACGGTCAGAGAAGGTCCGATGCGGAGCGGGCTCCGCTCTTACCAGATTGAACACGGTTTGCGCAGGAATGTCATGAGGTTCGTTCATCACATCTGTGAAGCAGATGGGGGTAAGTGGAGATTGGCGGGCACAGCCTCAACGGTACTGACCGAATATAACATGACTATCAGTTTTCTGTGAAGGTTGAGGGATCGTAAGCAGTGCAATCACAAAATAAATCTCGGGCCATACTTACGAATTGAGAAGCCAAGTTTGTCCACCCTACGGAAGCGGATGTCTCAGCGGGGGGAACACGAAAGTCAAACGTTTGATGAACATACACGTCTGGAACCTAGGAACCCATGAGAACGAATACAGCTGCACAGGATAAGTCAACTTACTGGGTGGTGTTGGAGATAGTTGCTCCGTTGTAGATCATGAAGTTGTGCGCTAAAGGCGGATTCAGCACAGCACCCTTGATGTAAGACGGAGGTACAAGTGGGGAAGAATACTCACGGTCGACGACTGCGTATGCACCTTTTCCGGTGATGTAGCTTACAATCTACGGCAGCAGTATCGTCGGCTGATGCGCGCAAATAAGGTTCAGCGGACATATTTACCGTCTTAAGCCCACTCAAGTACGTAGCATCGAAGGATCCAGTCAAGCCTTGTGCGGGCGGACTGAGACGCTCCATCAGGAAGGGGATCCTGAAAGTGTTGAAGCCGTTGCCGACGAAAAACTGTCAACGGTGCGGATGTTAGCAATGCAACCGGTGCTGCATGATTCCGGAACTGACGTCGATGCTAGAAGGGGATGGCCATGTGTAGTCTGTTCCAAGCACGCCGGGGATGTTGGTGTTTCCGAACTCTGCACCCGATTCGTTCACGCCGAAGAATTCGAACTTGGTGCGTGTACCCGAGCACACCGACGAAGATGGCGCAGTAGAAGTCGTAGTACTGGATTGTATCGTATTCGGCGCGCTCGTTGCTGTCGACGGCTGGCATTGGGAGTAGTCTACGAACACATGTATCAGTGCATAGCCATTTTCATTAATCATACGGCACACAGGCGTTGAGCTCTATGCAAGTGGTTCCAGCGTCACAGACGGTACTGCCAGTGAAGCCAATGCCCTGGTTATAGCAACGAGAGTGTGTAATGAGTTGATGTCAGCATGCCAGGTAAATGAACCTACACCGCATTGGCCCCAGACTGCAACCGACAATACGGATGAGCTGAAGGCAAGGGTAGTAGCGAGGGAAATGAGAAGGAACTTCATCTTGACTCTGAAGTGTCGACTGTCGTACGCCGAAACGTCTGTTATATGCTTCACGGAGAGTCCTCTCGATACTGGAGCTCAACGAGGCCGCCATCCGTCATTAAACCGAGATGGTTCCCGAAAGACTTGGCTTTCACGCATACACGAGTTTATAACCGATGAAAATGCCGATGGGCACAACACTGGACCATAGAAGACACCAGAAAAGTGAGCAACATGGGGTCAGCGACGGATACGAGTAACTTACAGTGTTATTTCTCCTATTCATCCGTACCACTCTTCACTCGAATGTCAAAATCAGAAGAACCCGGGATCCATCAGAGCACAACGAGGAGGGCTGCGGAGTATTTCAGGGAAAGTAGACCCCGGGAAGACTTCAGAGCATAGTATGACGACTGTCCGAGTCAATGTCCTCGACGTCTCTGGATAAAGCTTGCTGTTTGCCGGATTGCATTCTATGAAGAGTGTCTCTTGGCATGGAGAATCCTGATCATGAGCCCGCAAGGTGAACGATCTTACCTCGATGAAGTTTCCGAGGAAGAGCCATTCGAGGTCGGACCTGCTTGGCGAGCGACTTCTGCCAGAGAGGAGGCACGCACCGAAGATATAGGTATGTTCCAGCCTCTCAGATATACTCCACGCTCACAACTATGCTGGTATGCTACGTTCTGCAGACGTTTATGATCATTGTGGTAGACGTTCAGGAGGAAGACGCGACAAGCGTGAACACGTCGCTTCCACGCGCGTCCACGTTGCCGCAGGCGTCACTTGATATGATCCTCATACATAGGCACTGCTTAGCCAAGATGCCAAAAGCAACGAACTGTAACTTAACCCTCACCACACACCTCCACCTCCACTGCATCTCGGGGATTCCTGACTATCGAGGAATCCTGAATGTCACGAGTCGCGCTTGCTAAAATCCCGAGCCTGACATTCTACAAAGATGCATTGACCGCATCAAGACGGGGCGAGCCAATAACGCAACTGAATTGCATAGGAAAGCCGTGCCGCCTCTACGAGCCAGAAGTCGTGCGGTGTGTGAATCTTGGCGGTCATGGAACGGAGGTAGACTGGAAGGTACGTGTTCGAGGGCACTCTTGGGCTTGGTGTTAGATCATGCTGAACCTTCATGGCACCTAAAGTGTGAAGCAGATTTACCCGAGGCTTTGCGGTTCGGACGCATCGAAGTATCATGTGAGGGTTGGGACGGACCTGGGGACCCTTACGTGTTGAAAGGTATGTAGTTTTTGTGCCGAAATTTCTTCGCTGCCGAATGATGAACACAACATGTTACAGGTTCATGCGCTCTCAATTATCACCTCGTGCAAGTACCGGATGCGCTTCGAGGGAAGAGCGAGACACACAATGTGCCTTCTCGTATGTCCCGTTGGTTTGCAAGTAGGTTTTTCCTCGCTTGTAATTGTTCTCCTGCATAGTACTAGTGCTGATGCCTGGCATCATTTAGCTCAGGATTTGGCCTCCATCATTTTCACGATCATCTGGATCGCTGTGCTATTGTTGATCTTGTACTCTTTCTTGGAGTCTTGCTTCAGGGGTCGGTCTGGAGGTGCATCAACACGACGCCCCAATCGGCGCGGCCCAGGACCTGGCTCTGGCTGGTTCCCTTGGACAAACCGTGATGACAGACCAGGTGGTTCAGATAATCCCCCTCCTTATACCAAATATCCTAGCAGAACACCAGCTGCAGCTCAAGAGCCTGGTTGGCGTCCTGGCTTCTGGACAGGCGCTGCTCTGGGTGGTCTGGGCACATACCTGTTTAACGGCAACCGACGCACGCAGACGAGGACAGCATACGATACGCGATATGATTGGGAACGGCCAGCCCAGCGCCCCCTTTTCCAATCACCATCATTTTCCACGGGATACGGCGGCCCGCGGAGGAGGACTGATTTCGATTGTGACGACCGAGGCGAGGGTTCATCTAACTTGGGGAGCATGCGGCGGAGCACGGGAATAGGAGGCTCTACTTCACGTTGATCTAACGTGGATGCTTTGCGTGTGATGAACTTGGGATTTTCTGCTCATATGTTCTATTCGTGGCTGTACTACCGATACTACCTTCTGTGCCTACCAAGTTGTTCCACCTATGAGTCCTTTTGTAGGCAAGCCCGTCTCGCAGATTTTTCCCCCGTTTCTGTGTGCCTAGAGTCTCGATGGTTATGTTGAGTGACGGACTCTCAGACGCAAATCTGCGACAGCTTGCTAAGTGGCGTCGGCATCAGGTCTGGCGCTTCTTGCATCTTGACGCGTCCCGCGTCAAATCACGTGCGAATCGCGCTTCATCTACGCGCGTCTATTTGACTAAGCGGTGAGAGCGAGCATTGCAGCTCGCAGCGCGGACTCGGAGCAGTCTCTGCGACCAACTGCTTCAGCTGCGCACACGACGTGCAAAGTTGACCACCTGGTTTCGGAAGGAAGAAGGGTCAATCCCTAGTAGTTTTGGATACCCTTGGAACATGGATATGTGGAGGTGGATACGGTGCGGCTTCTTGAGCTGATGAACAGAATCCCGAACTAATACTGCGATATTCGTGCAGACGTGCAGGCCGCAAGGCCCGCATGACCTCTTGGGATACACTAGAATCTTCGCAAGCTGAATTCACTGTGCGTAAATGTGTGGCGTGAACGGTCCGCTTATGCGCTCACACTTTACCTAGTTCCGAGCCACGGCCCTCGGACTTCTCATAGGATGCCTGCTATGTTTCACAAACCTGTATTTTGGCCTCCAAACAGGCTGGATTAGCATGTATGTTGTATATCCATCTTTGGTACAACATTCCGCTTTCATCCTATACTAACCCATGCGCTCTTTCAGGATGTCGTTACAATCAGCCCTCATAGGCTTCCTACTGTCACGGATGCTACCGACACCGATGTCTGCACAAGAAAACATTGTCTTACAAACCACAGCGGTTGCAACTGGAACCGTAAGTTTTATGTTGATTGATTTCGCGGCCATGCTGAGAAGCGTGCTACATCAGATGCCGCTTGCAGCTGGCTTTGTCGGCATTCTCCCTGCCCTCGGCTTGCTAGACGAACAGAGAGACGGTGTTCCGCCAATACAGCTTTCATTTCTTGAGGCTGTAGGATGGTCCTGTGCAGTAGCCTTCTTCGGGTAGGTCCGTTCAATTGTGCGTATCGCACTGTAATTAAACCACCGTTAGTGTGTTCCTATCTCCCCCACTGCGCAAGCAGGTGGTACGTACCCTTTCCTTCTTCATATGTCATGACAGATTGATTTTGACCGCTTGTTTCAGATTGTCGAGGAGCAGCTAGCGTTTCCGTCTGGAACTGCGACCGCTCAACTCATTTCCGTTCTCCACCAATTACCGCCGCCGGACACCTCGATCCGACGGAGGCACGGTTACCGCGAGATAGACCACGAGGATGCCAATGTGCCCAGTGCCGCCACAGAATCGTTGACGCCAGGGGACGAAGAGGACATTGCTGTGAGCATTCTGCCCGATAATGGAAAACCTGAAGGATGGGCCCCCTTGATTTGGAGCTTTTTAGCTTCAGGCCTCATGACTGTACGTTAGCTCGTTGTCAAGGGATGTGTCTACATTCTGCTCAATCGCGTTCATCCGTAGCTTACAGCTTACTTCTTTCCTGTTACGTTCTCGATCCCTCTTTTCGGGCATTATCTGGCGCGGGAGTGGTTATGGACATTCACTCCTAGCTTATCGTACATCGGCCAAGGTATAGCCATAACCATTACTGGCATGGCTCAACTAATCGACTTTTATAGGCATAATCATGGGATTCCCCACGACGCTCAGTATGAATTTGGTTAGTTGTTCTTATTTGGATCCATATCACGATTCTGACTGTTTACAGGGCATGCTGGTGGGATGGGCAATTCTATCGCCAATCTCCAAAGTAGCTGGTTGGGCTCCAGGACCTGTCGGCGACATGACCACCGGAGCGCGCGGCTGGATCCTGTGGACATCCCTGGCAATTATGTGCACAGATAGTCTTGTCTCCCTCATGCCTGTTGTCTACGAAATCATTATCAACAAGCTCTTAGCGTCCAAATCCGCCGACGATGGCAAGGACGACAAGGAGGTCGAGATGGAAGACAGACTCGTGCCGATGAAGTGGGTGATATGGGGAACCCTTGGAAGCGTGGTGTTTGGTACAATCTTGGTCTGGTTGGTGTTTGGACATGAAGGCATCAAGCCGTGGGCGACCATCATCGGATACATCATGGGGGCATTGTTGAGCGTCCTAGGGTGTGTAGCCTCCGATTCTCTCGATTCTGTTCAATGTGCACATACCGACTCATTGACCGTATTGCAGAGTACGTGCACTGGGTGAGACTGATCTCAATCCTGTAAGCGGCCTGGGCAAGATCAGCCAACTGTTCTTCGCGTGGATTCAGCCTGGAAACATAGTGGCGAACATCATAGCGGGCGGTGTTGCGGAGGCTGGCGCTCAACAGTACGTTCCCGCGTTCCTTCACATCAACAGGATGGTGATGCGACTTTCCTTGCAGGGCCGGCGACCTCATGCAGGACTTGAAGACTGGTCACTTGCTGCGCGCTTCGCCAAGAGCGCAATTCTATGGTCAACTGATCGGGTCCTCGCTGTCAATAGTGTTAACCTCTGTTGCGTACTCGCTGTACACACGCGCATACGAGATTCCGGGGCCCTCTTTCCCAGCACCAACAGCATACGTCTGGCTGGGTCTGGCCCGGTTGCTACGTACGTATCCACTTCCCAGTCCGGTGCTTCATTCTCATGTCCCCTCAGGTGACGGAGAGCTACCGGAGAAGAGCGGGATATTTATGGTCTCTTTTTCCATCTTCTTCGCGTTCATTGCTGCCGCGAAAATATACGCCACAGGACGTGAACTGCCTAACTCGAAATGGATACCCTCCGGCGTCGCCTTTGCCATCGGCTTCCTCAACACGCCTTCGTTTTCCCTGGCACGTTTAATCGGAGGCATTATCGAGTATGTCTACTATAGACGTGTAGGCAGGGAGAACGGTGGCATACGGCTTATCATCATTGCGAGCGGATTTGTCCTCGGTGAAGGCGTGGTAAGCGTCTTGTCTTTAATTATGCGGACGTTTGGTGTCGGTGTGATTAGTTGCATTGGCTGTACACCCGGATTGTGTGGAGGATGCCCTTCATCATAATTGCCTTTATCCCCATGGGACTACCTGGAACCTAGACATACACCCGGAAGGTAGACATACCACTGTAGTTTACTCGATCTTCTCGCTGCTCCTTGAATCAGCACTGTATTGATACCTATGTCATTTCAATCTGAACGACGTTTTGCTCAATGAATACGACTGATGAAAGAATGCAAATCCAACATTTCGACAAAGTGAGAAGCTCAACATATCAGAAATATAACACCAGCAAGCGGAATCATGGGCTGGGATTTTTGACGGTTTCATATGGGAACATTGTCGAGGTTATGTCGAGTATACGCTTAAACATATCAAGCGTCTAGTCCATAACACGTGCAGTTACGTCAAGGAACGCGTCTCGGGCGTTTGTGCGCCGCTTGAGCGAGTGGCCAGACGAAGCAGCGGAGTACTTATACCACTCATTTATCAGAACATCGTCACATCCTCTCTTGACCATCATCCACGACCATCGCAGCCACCAGTCGAGCCAGAGAGAACGATGCCAACCCCCGTCCTTGACAAGCAGACTGTCCTTGACGTCGATCCTTGGCTGGAGCCAAACGTCCCTGCCATCATCCATCGTCATGACCTGTTCAGAAAGTGGAAGGACACCCTCCAGGAGACTGAGGGCGGATATGACGCGTTTACCAGAAGTTATCTCAAGATGGGACTGAATGTCCAGTCGGATAACTCCGTCCTGTACAGAGAGTGGGCTCCAAACGCGGTCGAAGCTGTCCTCACAGGAGATTTCAGTCAGTACTCACCGCCGCAGCTTCATCGTGCAAGACATTGACACTCATGTTATGACGCAGACAAGTGGAACCGTATCTCACATCCCATGAAGAAGAATGAGTACGGCATTTGGGAGATCACGGTCCCTCCTACTGCAACTGGAGAATGCGCGATTCCTCACGATTCCAAAGTGAAGGTATGGGGAACCTATCTATTTTGCATCTGTGTCTATCTGATCTTTCTGTTCATGAAGATCTCCATGATCCTTCCTTCCGGCGAACGTATCGAACGTCTCCCGGCTTGGATCAGGAGGGTGACCCAGGATTTGAAGATCTCTCCCGTGTACGAAGCACGGTTCTGGAATCCGCCGCCAAACGAGAAGTACAAATTCAAGAACAAGAGGCCTCCAAAACCCAAGAGCGCACGCATATACGAGGCCCATGTCGGCATCTCCACTTCAGAGTATCGGGTCGGCAAGTACACCGAGTTCACGCGAGACACTCTTCCGCGAATAAGGGATCTGGGCTACAATGTTATTCAAATGATGGCGGTCATGGAGCATCCCTATTACGCATGTAAGCATCCATTCCTATGCGCTGGAAAAAGATTGACCATATTTCGATCACAGCTTTCGGATACCAGGTTACGAGCTTCTTCGCTGCGAGCTCGCGGTATGGTACTCCGGAGGAGCTCAAGGAGCTCATTGATACAGCCCACGGCATGGGTGTCACAGTGCTTCTTGACGTCGTCCACTCTCATGCCTCCAATAATGTCTTGGACGGTATCAACCAATATGACGGTACTGATCATCAGTACTTCCATGGTGGAGGAAAGGGTAAACACGATCTCTGGGATAGCCGTCTGTTCAATTACGGACATCACGAGGTTCTGCGCTTCCTCATGAGCAACCTCCGGTTCTGGATGGAAGAGTACCAATTCGACGGATTCAGGTTTGACGGGGTGACGAGCATGATGTACATTCACCACGGTATGGGTGTAGGCTTTTCTGGCGGATACCACGAGTACTTTGGCGATGCTGTGGACTTGGAGGCGGTTGTGTATCTCATGCTCGTAAGTGTCGATCAACTGACTTGATCACTGTATACTGACTTTGCCCCAGGCCAACGACATGTTGCATGAACTCTATCCGTTCTGCATAACGATCGCCGAAGATGTGTCCGGTATGCCTCTCTTGTGTATCCCGTGTGCCAAAGGCGGCGTTGCATTCGACTACCGTTTGTCCATGGCAATCCCCGACATGTGGATCAAGCTCCTCAAACACAAGAAGGACGACGAATGGAACATGTCGGATATTGTCTGGACGTTAACGAATAGACGTCACGGCGAGAAGAGCATCGCCTACGCGGAGAGTCACGATCAAGCCCTTGTTGGAGACAAGACGATTGCATTCTGGCTCATGGACAAGGAGATGTACACGAACATGTCAGATCTCACCGAGTTGACTCCTATCATTGCACGCGGCATTGCGTTGCACAAGATGATCCGGTATGTGTGTTCTCCTGCTATGTATTGAGTCCTTATTCATCCGGTGTACAGGTTATTGGTGCACTCACTTGGCGGGGAAGGTTACCTGAACTTCGAGGGAAATGAATTCGGCCATCCGGAGGTTTGTTACTCCATTGATAGGGGTTTCAATCGCTAACTTGGCGAATCAGTGGCTTGATTTCCCTCGTGAGGGTAATGGAAATTCCTTCCACTACGCTCGTCGCCAGTGGAATGTCGTAGACGACCCACTTCTCCGTTACAAGTACCTGAATGAGTTCGACAAGGCTATGAATCACCTCGAGGATAAATATGGATGGCTCGCTGCACCACAGGCGTATGTGTCTCTCAAGCACGAAGTTGACAAGGTCATCGTGTTCGAACGCGCAGGCCTAGTATTCGTCTTCAACTTTCACCCGACCAACTCCTTCACGGATTATCGCGTCGGAGTGGAGGAAGCTGGGGAGTATCGTATCGTCTTGTCCAGCGATGACAAACGTTTTGGCGGTTTCGAAAACATCAAAACAGATGTCAGTTTCTTCACAACGCCCATGGAGTGGAACAACAGGAAGAACTGGATGCAGGTACGTCTGCCTTCTAAATCATCAACGTCGCAAACGTATCACGAGGCTGCACAGGTTTATGTTCCCTCGAGAACGGTTATCGTCCTGGCGAAAGTCGAGACCATATGATTTGAACCGGGAATGACAGCTTGATCCCTTGAGTCTGGACTTTTGATTAACTGCGAACGTGTATAATTAGCAAACTCCACTGCGATGGATAGGAAAAGCCCGACGTAAAATACTGTAGCACAGGGGGACACTTGGATGTTTTGAAAGAGTAGAGAACGACTTGCAATACCCATGATACAGCTGAATGATAATCAATGCGAACGTGGTTGCGAATGTTGTGGTCATAAATAGCACCAGCCGGCATACACCACATTGCGGCATCCGGTAGGGATATCCCACCACACCACCCTAGTCTCTAGGTCTTCAAGGTCTGAGACTGCGCTCGGAGCGACCTTCATGCGTTGCCTCTAAACCATCACCATTCTCCTATACCCACACTATGGGCGACACCAAGCGGTCGTCGACGTCCGAGAAAGATGGCGGTATCCCGCTGCCCGTCGCTGCCGTGCCTCTCGCAGACGCGAGATCTGTGAGAAAGCGTCGGTTCCGCACGTTCCTCAGACACTTGATTGCATTTTCTGTGGTTTACTTTTGCATCCTTCACTGGGCACAGCAATTCAAGCCACAGGTCGAGGCAGAGGCTGAGAAATGGTATACAAATCCGTTTGCGCTGAGCCATTGGCACTTTGGACATCGTGGAGACCACGGCAAAGGACGTAAGATCCTCAACGGGAAACTCGCGGAGGACTTATTCTTGTGCGTCTTACATTGCATGAAACTGCGCATCTACTAGAGCTTACTGAATCCCAACCGTCATGACCTAGGACCATACCGAACTCTGCAAGTGCAATCACAGCGTCCCGCCAATATGCCACTAAGCCACACATGGCCGGCACCCCTGGCGACTTCGAGACAGCTAAGGATTTCCTGACCCTGCTCCAGACTGAGCTCGGAATATCTGCGCCAACGGACGAGCCCATCTACTCTGCGGGCACGACCGAGTCGCGCAATGCGACCCTGTCTATTCCCGAGCTCAAGGCCCCGAATGCATGGATTGATCTGTACTATCCCGTGATGAACACCCCGCTGAACCACAGCGTCGAGATCGTTGGTGAGGATGGTAAGGCGGTGTGGTCTGCGCCGTTGGAGGAGGTGGCGGATTCGACGGACCCAGAGGCGGGGAAGTACTTTGATGCCGTGCCGGCTTTCCATGGCTTGAGCAAGAGCGGGGAGGTCAAGGGTAAATTGGTGTATGCGAACTATGGTCGGCAGGAGGACTACAAGGCTTTGATTGACAAAGGTATGTATATATATTGCGATATTTGCAGGATAAATCTTCATCTCGGCGTCGACTAGGCGTGGACCTGAACGGAGCCATCGTTCTTGTCAGATATGGTGGTATATTCCGCGGACTGAAGGTCAAGGGAGCTGAGGAGCTTGGTGCAGTGGGAGTATTGATCTATTCTGACCCTGCTGACGACGGCTCTGTCACCGAAAGTAAAGGTTTCCTTCCGTTAGTACTCCAAGTTATGTATCTTCAATCGCTACTCAAGCTTCGTCCAGATACCCGTATGGTCCTGCTCGCAACCCCACATCTGTCCAACGTGGATCGGTGCAATATCTTTCTATCTATCCGGGAGACCCGACTACGCCAGGATATCCGGCGTACGAAAACAGCACTAGAACAGAGGGTGAAAATATCCCCGGTATTCCAAGTTTGCCGTTGTCGTGGGCGAATGCACAAATTCTGCTGCAGGAGATATCGGATAATGGCTTGAACCGAACGATCTCACTGGTCAACCATGGTATGTCTCGTTGTGACGTTCATTTCATTTGTATGGACTTACACTTTGTTGCAGTGGATACTAGGGTAATTCCTATCTGGAATACTATGGGCGTGATTCCTGGGCATATCAAGGACGAGGTTGTCGTGATCGGGAATCATCGAGATGGTGAGCCCGTTGTACATTGGAGTGCGCTCACCAGCCTAATTGTTATTTCGCAGCTTGGGTATGACTACCGCTTAATTTGGCTCTGCATGCACTGATATGTCATACTAAAGGTTATGGGCGCCACTGATCCATCATCTGGCACTGCGTCGGTGCATGAAGTCATCAAAGGTTTCGGCGCGTTGCTCAGACAAGGTTGGAAGCCCTTGAGGACCATCGTCATCGCAAGCTGGGATGCGGAAGAGGTTCGTTGCGAGAGTTGCTCGATTGCGCTGCCGAGATTAACTATCTGGTAATAGTACGGTCTGATTGGCAGTACAGAATGGGGTGAGGATTTCGAGGAGTTCATCGATGAACACGTCGTTACATACTTGAACCTTGGTATGTTTTGGCCCTCGTTTGTTCGAGTAAGTGCTCAATCCAATGCATCGTAGATTCCTCCGTTTCCGGTTCTCGATACCATGCCAACGCTTCGCCTTCCCTCGCCCATCTCGTTCGCTCCACTGCGGAGAAGGTGCCCCACCCCACCAAGGCCGGACTTACGCTCTGGGATGCTACCAAGGATACCGGTGTGCTGGGCGGTGAGATTGATGCTGAAGTTCAAGCCATGTACGACGAGCAATTCAAGTACGCGGACGCCCTCGGAGTCTCACCGCTCGGCTCCGGTAGCGATTATACTGTCTTCCTGCAGCATATTGGGGTAGGTTTTCACATTCCCTTGCGCCTTCAGTTTGACTGAACTATCTCTCGCAGGTGGCTAGCGCAAATGAAGGATTTGGGGCAACGCTCCACGATCCAGTCTACCACTACCATTCGGTGTTTGACTCAGAGAGGTGGCAGGAATTGTACAACGATCCTGGCTTCCTCCGGCATGTAAGCGCGTTCGCCAGCTAGACACCCGTTATGCGACTGATGAAAGTTGCGTAGGTGGCAATCGCGAAGCATCTTGGTCTCGTAGCTCTTCGTCTCGCGGACAGTATCGTGCTTCCTATCAATACGACCCACTATGCGCTTGCGCTTGAATCCTACCTTGATGAGTGAGTCATGCGAAGCCGAAGTTTCGTTCAGCAGCTTACCGATTTCATAATTACTAGCGTCGAGGCTATTGCTGCAACTTCGTCATTTGATGTCGAGTTCCACTCCTTAAGGCATGACATTCATCACCTGCAGGAGACCAGCGCGGCTTTGGACCAAGAGAAGACTGAAGCTGAGGCGGAACTGAGAAACGTTATCAAGAGGATCGTCAGACGTCGCCTCATCAGGCGCAAGATCCGGAAGGCTTGGTGCAAGATCCGGAAGGCGTTTGGCAAGCCATGTCACAAGAAGGAGTTCCAGCACCACGAGATCCCGTCGTTCACGACGCCTAGTGGGCGCGTTGTTCGTCCTCGCGTCGGGCGGTTCCCTGTCTGGCTGCAAGAACAAAAGGAGCGCCATGGTTGTGGACTCAAGGAACGGCCGTTCCCCAAGAAGCTGCACGAGGCTATCAAACGCGTTCGGGAATCCAACAAGAAGCTTGTTGCATTTGAGAAGGGCTTTATCTCCAAGGAAGGTATCAGGGATCGTGAATGGTACAAGCATCTCGGAGTTGCCCCCGGAAAGTGGCTTGGTCAGTAGTCTCCAGGCTTAAGTTCCGTCTCGCAATTTAGATCTGATGATGTCCTTTAGGCTACGGCGCGACGACACTTCCGGCTCTGACGGAGTCCTTCACCATTGATCACAACGCAACGCTCGCTCAGTACGAAGTGAAGAGATTGGAGAAACTGGTGAAGAGGTTGGCGAAGAAGATCAAGCCTTGAACAGACGGTTGCTCTTCATACGGACGGTCAATGTACTAGGGTGTATAGCTGTATGTACGCATAGGTTTTGTTGGACGCTGCGCAAGCAGTCAATTCGTAGGAATTTAGACGAAGCGAAATATTTCTCCTTGATGAAGCTTGTATGCGCCTCGAACTAAGCGCGTGTGCCTGGGCGCGTGGCGTTACTTCGGAGACACTGACCACGACCTGTTTCCCCGCATCCCGGGCCAGGTTGGTCGCAGGCGACTGTCTCATGTACATGACCTCCCAATAAATACCCCGTATCCCATTTTCAAGACGACCTCTACGACAGTCTCGTCTTCATCTTCAACCACCACGCTAAGATGGCCCCGCCCCCCGCAGGACAGCCTCCCGGACCAACGGCGACAGCGGCAGTGAACGCTTTGTGCATAGTCGTCTTAGTAGTGGTCTCTATAGCCACCCACGCTTATGAACGCACGTTACTGCCTCTGTATGGCGGTCCTGCGACCGACTACCATCTGAACAAAGTCGTGTGGTCCGTATGCGTCCTGGGCACAATCGTCCCCGCAATCCCAGTCTGGCCCGCCATCCTGCTTGGAGGCACGATGCTATGTGCCATGCCGCAAACAGCGTACTGGGCCGCAGCATACACAGCACGCACCGGAAACCCTATCTGGGGTCCAGTGTTGACCCATCTGGGAGTAATCGCTCCAGTAATGTTCTTGGGGACCGCCATTGTCAAGACTTTACAGGTCTGTAGAGCATGCAGAGCGGGGACGCGTCGCTGACGCGTGTTCTTCCATATGTATAGGTCGACCAAGATATAGGGGGCGTATTCGGAGCCCCAGTACAAGCCATTACCCTTCCGGTCTGCCGCATGGCTATTATGACCTTGCAAGACTTCTGGCCCTTAATCCCAGTTCTTCGTGACACTTCAGAACATGACCTGGTGCGTAATCTTGCCCGCTGTATGAGTCATGCTAACAGTTTGCGTAGCTTGTTACTCTTGGTTGCATAGCC
>JANHOG010000366.1:0-17857 GCA_027627325.1 Phlebia brevispora
TCAAGTCGGAGGTCTTCATTTCCACAATACTCATGTGGAAATCCATACTAGCGTCCCGTGTCACAAACTTGAAGGCTACACCAATCTCAACCCGCCCTGAAACCCAAACCCTGCGCTCTAAGCGGCAGATGCGAACACCACATCACACGCGTTCAGTACCGAGTATTGGCTGCCTTCCCGCAGGAATCTGTGGCGTTGTACTTTTCAGATTGGCATCCACTATAAGTAAGTTCAAGGCACATACATATATAATCATCCGCGCCACCTATCAAAATGCCCTCATCGAACTTCCGCGCGAATATGCGATACGACAGTCGAACTGATTATTAGGAAACGCTTTATCACACGCCCCATCGCACCGCTCGGTGCTTATACTGAACATCTGATGCAAAAAGAGCTTGGTTTCATAAGCAGAATCCTGTTTTCCGGGATAGCCTTTCGCTACCCACGGCCTAGCGCCTAGCCCGGTAGAGCGCACAGGCATCAAGAATCTTGTTCAATACCTAGTTTCGACTTGTTTACAGCGCTCATTAGTATCCTGTTGAAGAGGCCCTGATTTGAGAACAGTGGTGTGCGCGTGACCGTGCGGAGACATAGTGCTGAGGCGGCCAATCAGCTGATAACAAGGAAAGCGAACAACTGTCTTTTCTGTTCGTTCATGGTCCACTATGGAGACTAGCATTGAGCCCGAGTGTAATTGAAATGCTGGGAGTGGGCCAGGTTCTCGCGGATATCAGAACATACGTCGTCAACTCGAGCAGTGTAGGCGAGTTCAGATTAGGAATAACCTCGTACAACAAGTGTCATGTTATCTACTACATTTTCGTACTACAATGAAATCTCGTGTCATGGTTTCCCACCTCAGTGACTGAGTCGTCCTCAAGAATAAGAGAAAAAGGATCCCAATAAGTGCTCGTCGGTGGCTAGCGTTCTGAGGTCATCTGCGCTGGTTCGTATATCCGCGGCCAAGATGAGGATTCTCTACTCGGGGACTGCCGGAAGGTCAACTCTCAACCGCAGAGACGTATGGGAATAACGTACTAGGAGGGATGTCGACAAAGCCTTCGTCCAAAAACCAAGCACCTAGCCAAATTGATCTGTAGCTGTGAGACAAGTTAACCTTACAGGATACTCACCATCACCGGACGAACTCATTTCCCCGACCGTCATCCCATTCCCCAGCCAGTACAGTCGATTTTCCGTATCGTCGACGCGCTCGTACGTGAAGTCTTCCCACCGAGGGTGTGAAAGGGCGCGTAGGGCGTGCAAATTGGAACCTATATCTCACAGTGAATACATAACTTGTATTGAAAGCGAACAAATGGTGCATACCGGGCCATAGGGAAATAATACGTCCGTCCGCTTGACCGGCCTTATACCAGGACCTGACTTTCTCAGTGTGTACAGTCTAAATTGACGAAAGAGGGCCTGATCAGTGCGGCTCGAGGGAGAAACCATGCATTGTACGCACCCGAGGGAAATATGTCTGTGCGGGTGTCTATCAGTACAGAACGTTGCGACATAGACAACGATCAAACCTCTTACCTCGAGCACTTCATCGAAATCTCGCACGGCCTCCGCCTTCACCTCAACAGACTTGATCCTCTCCCTCTGCATCTTTCTCACGACTTCGACCGCGTATTTGACTTCCGCCTCCAATATCGGTAGAAGCGCGCCGGCAGCAAAGGTGGAGTTCGGCCCATAGGCAAAGAAACAGTTCGGGAAGCCGTCAGTGCATATGCCTAGGTACGTGCGGGGATGCGGTGTCCATTTCGAGGAGAGGGAAAGCCCAGAGCGGCCAATAAAGGGGAAAGGTGGAATGTGCGAGGTGTCGAAGCCTAGGCAAGATTGTTAGGAGTATAAAATGTGACGGATAAGAGAGAAGACTCGTACCGGTTGCGCAAATGATCACATCGTACTTTCTCAATTCTCCGTCCACAGTCTCGATACCTTCAGGAACGATGCGTTGAATACCTGTATTGATGAAATCGACCTGATAAAGTATCATTATGCAGGTATGGTAGACGGAATGGACTGCATTACGTTGTCCTGTTTGAGAGCAGTCACATAGCCAGGCCCTGGCGTTGGGCGGCGACAGCCCACAGGGAAGTCCGGTATTACTGGAAGAAGTATCATGTCAATTATTCGGCGTACAACTCAGCAAGAAGAGCATACGTTTCTCGGCAATATGCGGTGCGTCTGCCAACGCCGCATTCATAAGCTGTTTGGCAAACACTTGGGCTTGCACTTGCAGCGGACTGCCGCGCAGCGTTACCGTATGCCCGCGCTGCAAATGTGATACGGTCAGTAGTTCCATCGCAATAACATACGCTGTCTTGGAGCGAAAATCGAGGAGAAGTCTCGACGTACGGTCATCTCATTTTCCACGGCGCGTCGAAACGCTGCAAAGCGCTCGGGGTCAGCAAAGTGTTCGAGTTCTTCTTTGGAGTAGACGTCTGCGGCGGAACATATAAACGGAAATGTCGACGTTTCAGATAGGAAAGAGAGGACCTACAGTTCTGATCTGCGCTCAGCTTCTGCCCTAGAAACTCGGATACCTTATACAGCGCGAACGGTGGCACTAACCACGTCCCGCCGCGTATGTACTGAGCAAGTCTGCCTACTTTGGGCTGCAGCGTAGGAACAAGCTGCAGTGCTGACGCACCCTATGCCTTTATGTTAATGAACAGCCTGGCAGTTTATGGAATGTAGCACTGTAGAACGTACCACACCAATAACCGCAACACTTTTATCTCCCCAGTCCTTAACGTCTTCCTCCCACGTCGCGCCGCCCAGGTTCCAATTCGCGCTGTGCACGAGCGTACCCTTGAATGTATGCAGTCCGTCTATGGATGGCCAGACCCAGTTGCTGAGCATTCCCGTCGCCATAAAGAGGACATCTGCCTCGTCTTCGATTTCTTCCACCTCCGAGGGCTTAGCCTCGTCGATATCTTTGGCTGCCCGGTCGGCGGTGCCAGGCGAGCGCGGACGTTCGATGCGAAGATGCCATTTCTTGTCGGTGTCGTCCCACCGTGCATGAACGAGTTTATGGCTGAGCTTAATGTATTGTTCGAGCTTGTATTTGTCGGCAATGCTTTCGAGATGCTGATGAATCTCGGCGCCTGGAGCATACAGCGCGGACCAATCAGACTGTAAACACGTTAAAGATTTCCAGCAATAACAAGAAGGACCCTATAGATTGCTTACCTTTCTCTCGAAGGTATATTGGTACTGTGGGTTCAAGGTAAGGCGAGCTGATAGACTTTATAGAGTAATACGTACGCAGTGCGAAGGTACATCGCAAGCAACACCACTATATGGAGACTTCAATCTTCAGTAAGGGCAGAGATACGGGGTCCCATAGACTTACGGATACCGATTAGTCCACCACGTACCGCCAATGCGCTCTTCCCTCTCGTAAATTGTAAGGTTAACGTTGCTGACATATTGACGAAACCTAAAAAACAGTACAATAGTGAACGGATTTGGCATTGGTATATTGATGGCACATTTCATACCTTATCCCTGCCAGTATGCCACTTATTCCAGCACCAATCACGACAACTTTCATCGGCCTGTAGTCGTCGACTGCGAAGTCGCCGAGCTTGAAGCTCTGGTTGGACGGCTCGTCAGATTCAACTCGAGAATCAGCGGAACCAATGGCTTGTGAGAAGTCATCTTCCGATAACCCCAGTATCTCGCGGAGAAGATTCGACATTGTAAGAGAAGGAATTTGGAAAGTTTGAGTACTGGAAGAGTTCTACGAATAGTAGGGATTGTATAGCACGGAGCTGCTTTGACGAGGATTTATACGACCGGTCCGAGTCAGAAATGCTCCAGTTGGGCGCAAAGAACACGGAACGAGATGTTTGCGTATGGCGCGACAAAGATTTCTCTTCGCTCTGGACCGCAAAACCCTGCCGTGTCCGTGCTTATTTTTCGGGGACCGTTGATTAATCTTGAGGGCGTCTGACCCTCTCGCAGCGCTCGTGCATACGAGCCTGAACCATGTCCTCATTCACACTAGTTCGCTCTGCCATCCTCCTCGTGTATGATACAGCATTAGAATTCGTACCTGGTTACGACGCCCAAGCATGATGTGATAGACGCATAGCCAGTACTCCCGGTTCTCAACATCATGCGCGTATTCGTACGTGCTGTACCTGTTATGATGAACACACAAGCCTGCAATCTGCAAGACAGCTTCAGTATCGGCTAATAATCAAGCACCTGATCTCGAATCCCGGCCCATACCATATACCGTTGAAGGATTGTCACCGAACCAAAGAAGTAGCGCCTTCGTAAGGGATGGTATTCGCTGGAACGTTAACACCACCGGATGATAGCGATCGTGGCGTGTTCTGGCGGTCAGTGTGTATAGCAAGAACCGGAATCATGGCCGTTATTGCTAAACAAAGCCTTTGTGTCCACCAGAACTGCTAGACCCGGGCGGCGAGGAAAGAGGGTCGACAGTGATACTGATGAAGAGCTCATAGGGCCGGCGCCAACAAATTCACGTCACGCGCGCGCAACGTTAGCGCGCAAACAACCAGTGGCGCGGTGGCGTCCGAGTCCTGCTTCAATGACCCAAGCTGAAATCGATGTTCATAAGATGGTATGCAAGCAATCCGACCTATCATTCCTATCTCTAGGCCGATGCTGTTCGTGCAATTATTGATCTTGTCAGAAAGTGATTCGAATTCACGTTTCGAAACTCATGATCCCACTCGTACTTCCTCCATCCATACTAGCTCTATTCTCCTCTGGGCTGAGCTGTCTGCGACAATTTTCGCGATGCTCTAAGGTACGCGACCCAAGCTTTTAGCCTATAAACGAAGCTCTCCGATCAGTTGACCGCAACTGGTACGGCACCTTTCCCAGCCAGCCAGAAGCTCCCAACGACACGCATTCCACGAAGATTTTCCACAGCATGTTTCGTGATATTTCTGTTCCTATGTACGGCCTCCTGTCAGCGTGGTGCACTGCAGTATTATATGGTGCGTAGCATCTATCTTTATTGACCCCGTCAATTAATGAATCTTAACTCAAAGGCATGAAGTACGCTCCGGCTTTCATATTTCGTGTATCAGTTCTAATCCCACGAAGTGTCGTTATGACGATCATCTATATGAAGATACTCTTTACAAGAGGACTGAAGACGACGGTCAACAGGTCAGTCACATCCTCAAATCCTTTTGAGCAACGTCTCTGAAGGAATGCAGGGTTCTTTTCGTGGTCGCGCTTGTTCAATTCTCTTTAGCTACAGCTATGGTTGCTGTTTGTCTTCAGGAAGCGATTGTGGGCTTCATCGATTCTCCGATCCCCACTCTCTACTTTGTGAATCAGGGTAGCCCACTACACCTTGCTCAGATCACCCTGAAGACGATAAACGTGAGTGATACAATATACACGAAAAATGCATTACTCATGTATTATGCCTACAGACCACGATTGGAGATTGCGTATTGGTGAGTGGTCAAGGTAGTCAGGTATCTGGAACTTGCTCACTTTATGCGGTAGGCTTGGCGGTTATACACCGTCTGGAACCGAAACATTTTTCTGACCATACCCATCGTACGTTCCGCATCTTCATCTGACTAACATCATAATAACGTCTTCTAGGTTGTAACAATTTTTGTCTCTGCAGGTCAGTCTATATGACAAGCAGTTGAACAGCCGCTAACAGCATACCGTGTAGCAAGTGGATTTGCGAGCATCGGTATACTCTCGAAGCTTACTCCTGGTGAACAATTCTTTTCCATTACCGTTGAACGCTGGTCATTAGCGTCGTGGGGCGCTACCATCAGTGCCGAGATGTCTGCGACGCTGTTGATCGCGTGGAAACTCTGGTATACATATATAGGGACCATCGGAGCCCACCGACTTCAACATTTGAAGACCTTGTCGATTATGTTTGTCATCCTGGAGTCCGGCGCCATATTGAGTTCCATGTCAGTCATTCTACTTGCCTTCTATCTGAGCAAGGCTGTTGCGGGAGGCGTAATCATTGCTATAGTGAGTCAATTGGATGTAAGTTCAATTGTTCAACATATCCTATAGTGATGCTCATCGTTCTCTTCAGACACTGGTCCCTACATCTATCTTCGTTCGACTCGCGAGCACGAACAAACTGGAACCGAGCGATCGCGACCTTTCGTCGTCCCAATTTCAATCGTGGTTGCGTTCCCAAGAACGGCACCGACGCTCTGTCCCTACTGCAAGCGGCACAGTCGGTCGCTCCGTCCACGAAGATCCTGAGCTGTACGAGATGCACGAAAAAGTAAGCCAGGGTTAGACATATTTTGAGCAAGTATTAATACGGATGACAGAACCTTTCAGGCATTGCACGCACCATTAGTGCCGACGACCAAGCTTGAACAGATGTTGGTGGCGCAGTTATAGCGATTAAAATGACGTCATTCTCTCGAGCAGCCTCGCCATCTATGCTATTTAATCTTCTTTCAGGGGGAACTTCAGGGCTGTATCATTTTTGCACACCATGAATCGAGGCTCACAAGTTAGCGTCAACTTGCAGATACCGTCGAGATTGAATTCGTGCCATGATAGCTGGACAAATTCGACAAATACTATTAACACGCTGTTCCCATCCCATTCAACCGTATGATGCTGCAGCAGGTCCTGCTGGCTTGCTCGCACTGCCGAATCGAATTGGCTTCCCACTCGTCAGAACAATATTCACAGCGGCAGGTTCAGTCTTATCCGACAATACACCCGGAGCCCACGAGTCAGGGACAACTTGAAGACCAAATCTTCCACTCCATTCAAAGTGCGGGACGCCAGAGCAAGACTAGCGGCACAAACAATATGATCTCAAGAGCGAAAGGTCTGAGCCGCGTGAATGGACCGCTGAAGGTGGAGTGAGCATGTTACAAACACAACCAAGCCGAGGGAAAGAGACGCGAGTTATGTGCGACTCAGAGCTCATCGATCGATCGCCAGATAAGCCAGGAACCTGGAATACTACTGTTTTCGGAAGTACTTGAGACGATCTCCTGTTTCGAGCCTTTCTGATGAGTACTGTCCCTTCCTTACGCTGTGCACGTATGAGCGCGAAGGCTGCGACGCAAGTTAATGGACGTGGCGGAATCAATCATCCAGACGTCAACGGCACGACGGGCCGTAACGGCTGTCATCATTTCCCGACTTTACAGGCGCGGAGTACATTCGCGTTCCCTTGCTTCCATTACCATATCATCACCCTAAGATCCTTCTCTCAACAACGTTGGCGGCGAGAATAGAGTCTACAACACCCAAGCTATCATGATGTTGATCATCAGTGAGCGGCTGATGCAACTCAGCAGTCCTATTCACCCAAAGCAAACGGTGTGGTGAGTTATCACGGTCTGTATGACGCTGCGAACGAGGCGCAGTATGCTGACTCGACGAGAAGCAGGAACAAATATACAGAAGGAATTGTATGGCCGAGTCTCAGGTACATCGATTTATGATGCTTGTGCGTGAACTCTATTATCGGGATGCCAATCACAGCCTCACCAGTCGTCCACCCGCTTCATTATCGTGCTGATTAGTAGTGACAGCTTTTGTTCTGGGGTCTGAATCCAGGCCTCTCCTGTGCGGAATGGCGCTTTAACTCACTATCCAACAGTGAACATCAACGAATCCACAAAGAGGAAACTCAGTGATCAAAGCGATGCATAGTGGGCTATCTTGTATAAATCATCCAACCTGGGTCCTCTGTCGCTCAGCAGGAACCTTGCTTGCCGCCCTACAACTTCCAGATGACTACTCCCAAGAGCTCAGCAAGCGAGCTTCGCGCTCTCGTCGACCTCCTGAACGGCGCTGTCACACAGATCGAGGCAGCCTGCGCGTCTCGTTCACAGATATTCCCTCCTTCGGACGACCCATTCACTCTCGAGTCTGAGGCTGCTCGCATGAGTCCAGATGTCCTCCTGCCTGGTAATATCATTGTCGCCGCGGCACAGCAGCTCATCGCTGCCGTCCGCATTCCTGCATTGACCTTGACGCTCACGGGACTTTCTGTAAGCGTTGCGACACATATTCGGTTCTTTCTCACATCGATGATCTTTCTAGGCATATCGAACGGCTTCCCTGCGGCTGGCTATATCGGTCCATGTATCGGAGATCCTCAGAGAAGCCGGCCCTCAGGTATGAGCTGTTTCTGTCTCAGCGACTGTATGTGAAATACACTCCTGCACCAGGGCTTGCATGTCAACGAAATTGCCACTAAGACCAAGATTTCTCCGTCCAAACTCGGTGCGTTTTCTCTCGCTGACGTTCACGCGAACTGACCCTCTTTCATCGAAGCGCGTGTTCTCAGGCTTCTCGCCACGAACCATATTTACAAGGAAGTAGCGCCAGACGTGTTTGCCAACAACCGACTTTCATCATTTCTTGACACCGGCAAGCCCGTCGCAGCCATCTTAGAAGCGTATGTATCCTATAATCATCCGCCATGCCCTGTTTATTCATACGTATTGCTTCAAGGCCGGAAAACAAGTTTGACGGCACCTCCGGCATCTCAGCTGTCCTCGAGCATCTGTGAGTCGTGCACTTAGTCTCTCATTCTGTCTTGCTCAAATTTGTGTAGGACGGATGAAGGGCTTAAGGTCTCTGGATACCTCGCGGAGACCATCATGGACCCGCACACCTCATTGTCGGAAGAGGCGAACGAGACCGCCTTCAACAAAGCCTTTGGCACAACGCTCTCAGGCTTTGCGTGGGTCGAGCTGCCCGAGAATCACTTGCGGCTCAAGCGCTTCACCATCGGTATGAAGGGGACACAGAACATGGTGCCTCCGGGCATCATCCTGGAGAGTAAGCTCGTAATATACAAATGTAAACTCACACATTTCTGACAGGCATACACAGATTTTGACTGGAAGAATTTATCGAAGGGTTCAGTTCTGGTTGACGTCGGAGGTGGCATTGGTCATGAAAGCCTCGTCGTCGCTAGGGCACATGAACATACGAACGTTGTCGTTCAGGACCGTGGCCCCGTCATCTCCCATGCTACGAAGGTAATATGTCATCCAACATTGAGGTACTTGTCAATAGTAAATACTGAAAACATGCCTACAGTATTGGGAGTCACAGTTCCCTGAGGCTGTCAAAGCTGGGCGCGTCAAGTTCCAAGGTAATGTGCTGCTACATGTGTATCGCTCCTGCTCATAATTCCAATTTTCACGTTATAGCGCACGATTTCTTCACCCCGCAACCTGTTAAAGAGCCGGCCGTGTTCATGCTCCGCCATATCTTGCATGATTGGTCCGACAAATATGCTTTGATCATCCTCAAGCAGCTCCGCGCCGCAGCGGGTCCACACACACAGTTGCTGGTTATCGACTACACCGTCCAATACGCTTGTGTAGACGCATCGACGCGCGACATACCCGGTACTGAAATTCAGCTCCCTCCTGCGCCTCTCCTTGCGAACCAAGGTGCTGCGGGGGCGATGCCGTACTATGTTGATGTGCACGTAAGTCACGACTATTCTGTTGCCTGGACTGTCAGCACATCACTTATCTCCGCCTTAGATGATGGGGATGGCCAACGGCATCGAACGTACCGTCCCGCATTTCCAGAAGTTGTTCGAACAAGCAGGATGGCGGCTGAGCCAAGTCTTCTACGCTCCTAGCTCATTGCTGGAGAACAGCAAGCTTGTTGCCGTGCCCATTTAATGAGCTCGGTAATAACGATGCACACGCGGAACTCCTTCCTGTACAAGTGAATGTGATTGAATGTAATTTTAGTCGTCTTACCGCAACTCAAAGAATTGGATCGGACCGTAATGCACATGAATAGCTATGGTAGGACCACGAGCGGTCCCTTACTTTACAGATGATACGTGTTACCCAACGCTCTTCCCTCATTATCCTTTGAGCGATGTTGATTGCTCATGACCGCTCGTCGGTCCCCGCTCACTGAGTCGGTCTCTGGACTCAGGGAGTACGAGCTTCGCAGAGATCTTGCTCGGTTGAATTGGGGTATAAGCGTCAGAAAGGCCGCCTGTGAAGAACATGACACTACGTATCGCTCACATCGTGTAGAAACGACCTAGCGTTGGAAGCGAGTCTTAGCGACGTTTGCTCTTCGTGTCTGAACGCTCTTGAAGAGCGCTCAGACACCGCCGCTTCGCGAGAAGCGGCGCGCCGACCGTGGGAGAGGAACGAACAGGGCAAAGCGCGGAGTCGCTATAGACGCCACGCACCTGATGAAGCACCGAACAGTACCGAACGCCAGACCGCTTGTTCAGTAACGCTATAATCAGGTGTGTATCGTTGCTGCGTTGTATGAACCATAACTCATGTATCAACAAGGGTTACTGATGATACCAGGTTTGATCGATTACTCTTGCGAGTTTATCGAACCGGTCGGTCATGGTCCTCCTCCGGACTGAACTCCGACAACGACGCTGGCTATGTTCTGTATCCAATCATTTTGCGATTGTACCTTTGGTGTTTCTCGAGCGGGCTCCCCGGCCTGAGATCATGAACTGAACGTACATCTACCGCATTCTCAACGCGGACGCGTGATGAATCGGCCGTGACTCGGAGACTGGCTTTTTGCTGCTTACGTTTGACTATTATTGGGTTCTGAAGTGTCGATATCTCACCCCAGGTATGTATTTGCAGCTCATATATGTACGAAGTCCCCACGTTAATTAATTTCGCATTACTGACATGTCTTCACAGAAGTTGGTCCTTGGCTCGCTTTCAGAACATCGCACGTATGACATTGTCATGGCGTATATCGAACTCACCCGCATCCACCTGTGGCCTGTGGGATCTAATTTTGTCTTCTGGCCTTTCGGTGAGTCTTTCCTCCTATGAGTCAGGGTTGTCATTCATTTCATAGGAATACGCTACTGAATCTTCAGCATATGGTCTTATTATGGTGTCCATAAACACGTCCCAGCCGAGTTCGCTCCCAAGGCTATGCTTTGAGACGGTAATATACGCAATCGTCGCAACTATCATGCACAGCAAGGCATGTGTTCTGAACGACATATGCGACGTTCAATTTGATGGCAAAGTTGGTTAGTACCCAGGGCATTTGCTCGCCTGCTGCTGTACTTACTTCCGCCAGGACGCACGAAGGGCCGCCCTTTAGTCTCCGGCAGGGTTTCCCTTGTCGGCGCATGGGCAGCAATAGTAGTACTGTTCTTGACAGGTCTCAAGTTACTGGAATATATAAACTACGCAGCGTATGTTACATTTGTTTCTCGAAGCACGACACTGATATGGTGATGACAGTGTTTGGTGGACGGCCATCGATATCTTGTCGCTAAACGCCATATACCCGCTCATGAAGAGGTGTATGTGGTGGCCTCAATTATTCCTCGGTGTGCAGCCCTTGTCCTACGCGGCTGAACCAGACACTGACGTTGACTCAGGATTCGCGATTAACTGGGGCCTGCTTGTCGCCTAGCTCTCCGCGTCAGGTAGTCCCACTGACAAGCGTCCTCTTTACGTGATGTACGCTGGTCTTATATGGTAAATTCCTCCGTTTATGCGTTGCGATCTTGTTGACGTGATTTCAGCTGGACAGTTTATTACGACTCCATTTATGCGTGCCAAGACAGAGCGGATGATGCAAAAGCTGGCGTAAAATCTACATCCCTCCTGTTTGGATCCCGCGTGAAAACAATCCTGAGGGGATTCGCACTAGCCTTCATCGGTCTGATAGCATTGGCTGGCGCGCTCAATGGCAACGGTCCCTGGTTCTTCATGGTGTCTTGCGGCGGCGCCGCGTGTCACTTATTCTGGCAACAGCGTAACTGGAAGGTTGAAGATCCAGCCGATTGCGCGGCAAAATTCAAGGTGCTGATTCAATGCTTCATCCCTTCTCGTCGCCTCTCACCATCCTATGTCTATAGTCCAATGGCGATATGGGTGCTATCATCTGGCTGGGGCTATTCCTCGACTATTTCTCGAGAGTTTGTTGGTATCATTGATCGTGTTCAAGTTGAATGTTGGAAACTTCTGATCGCCCTTTGGGGAATCAACCATGTGTCGGGCTTCTGCACACAATGAATGAATTCAGTAGGTTCTGGCACCAATGGCAGTCCGAACGACGGCGCCGCTTGCTGTCTACACTTGTTTGTTCATCCCTACGACCTCAGATTGTTACTGGCACCTGATCTTAACTTCCTAGAATAATCGGCGCTGACTGCATACTCGAAGATTCCGGCATCCGACGGTCATCACCATCGCTCGTGCTTAGAAGTTTAAATCTCGAGCAGGAGCCGCATGCGTTACAGCGAGACTCACATTCATGTTACTATCCATGGAGTATCGATGTGCTCCAGACATTTCATCCAGGCCTACACTGTTCAAAGTCTGGTACCATGAAGTAAACGCCGGTAAGATGTCATTGTCCGACTGAGATGTCTATTTGAACTAACAAGAACGAGAGTAGTTGATCATCTCATAATCATACTCCTGAATGTTCCACCTGATATCTACCTCCCGACTCTGTGATCGAGACGATTAGCATATCGGACCGTTCAACCTTTCTGTCTACAAGTTCCGGAACCAGAGAAGCATACATGTAGATTGACTGCGCGTCGGCAAGAAGTATGTTATCTTGTGGTGTTTGATGCACTGATGCTGTGTGCACGTTGTAGCAGACTTCCAGCTGTCTTACAGATAGTGCGGCTCAGCCCTTCCCATGCCATCTTCACATCTTGCCCTCATCACGGTCGTCCAGTCTAGCTCAGCGCTGTTTCGGTGTCACCTTCGGTTCCTATCAAGCTGATACTGTCGTCTCCCGCTCCGATGTTTGGATTTGGACCTAAGCCAGGATTTCTTAATCCGGCGACGCCTCTCTGCGACGTTGAGCTCAGTCACAGGGGGTGATTCGTGTGATACACCTTCCGAGGTGCCGGAACTTTTGCGAAGATGATCGGTCCCTTGGTTGGCGATAAGGGCTTCATCTTGGTACTGGGTACTCCAAGATGAATTTAGCGCATTTGCCGGACTTTTATGTGTCCCTAGGCGCAGTCACCACTCAATCATCGCTGCTCTAAGGCGACTGTACATTGATGTAGCAGCATAATGCGCTGGCATTGGACGCCGACCGTTGAGCATGGGCGTCCGGTGCAGACGGATCAGCAACCGACAGCTGCCGGCAGAAGCGCTACAGAGCTCCACACTCGCCTCAGGTTCGCAGACCGTCACAGAGGTGAATTCCAGCCTACAGAAGTGGCATGACTTGATTATGTCTGTAAGTCCTCCCACACTTCGCGTCCAAACGTGCTACTTAGTTTCGTATCATGCATAGAAGCATTATTTGACCTTCACTGGCTCTACGTTCTCCGTCTTTGCGGATCCCAAGACGCCAACACGTTCACCAATTTGACTTTCGGTTTGTATTGTACTGCGACCATCTTCCGATTTGTAACTGACTTTGATTAGTGATAATAGCGCCTTGCAAGCTGTACTATCTTGATCTTACGGGGTACTGCAGCCGACTGCGGGAGAGGTGTATGCATATCAAACGTACCTGACGCCTTCCAACATAGTTCGTGGATGGCCCTGCGTTCTCGAGATGCGCCGCTATCACAGCCGCACTAGTAATGTCTCTGGTGTGTACACTCACTTTCCATATTCATCGAGCGGTGGTCTGTCACCGCCTGTATGATGAAAGGAATTGTGGGGTCCCCGCACCTCTATTTGATATTCGTATGCTCGACGTTCGCATCCCTGAAGCGCTCCTACCTCCTTCCCTATGACTGCCCATATCTTCCGAGTACTGCCCTAAAGTCTGACTAACGCCCGGATCTTTGGGAAGACAGAGACCGGTACTTCTCATAGGTGGGTCGTATGTTCCTGTGCAGCACTACGCGGGTAATTGGCTAAGAAAAAGGGCTTGTTTCTTCCCCGTCATGTGGCGTTTAGGTTTTCAGACGCCTACAAACGACGGTGCGACAGGGAGGGCCCACCGGAGCCGTGCCGTATATATTTACTTAGTACTAGTCTCTAGCGTTCCCCGCCTCCCTGTTATGTCGTCAAAGGTCCTCAAAATTGGCACGCTCCCCAAGTATAGCACGTACGACATTGTCACTGCGTATGTCGAACTCACTCGACTCCATCGATGGCCCCTTGGTTCCAACTTCGCCTTCTGGCCTCGTGGTGCGTTTTGCATGTTCTGAGCTTGTACCCTTTGGCACCCAACCACCTTCTGTCTACTGCTTAGTTTACGGTCTCCTCATGGGGTCTTTGGGTACCTGTCAACAAATCTCTTTCCACAGGCTATGTACCGAGACCATGTTATATGTCGTCATCGCCACAATCCTCCACTGCATGGTTTGCATCCACAACGATATCTGCGACAGGGAAGTGGATGGTCAAGTTAGTGAGTATCACAAGGTTTGTCCTGCCATTACTGCTATTGACCGCCTTTAGAACGCACGAAGCAACGGCCTTTGGTCTCCGGAAGGGCATCCGTTGGCGGAGCTTGGACGTTCTTCATTACGCTGGCTTTGGCAGCTCTCTACGTACAAACGTATATAAGCTATAAAATGTGCGTGTATAAATATATTCTGCAACACAGGTACTTATGCAATTAGTCTAGTATTCCGTTGTCCGCGGTCAACACGATGACGCTGACCGCCAGATACCCGTTCATGAAGAGATATTCGTGGTGGCCTCAATTGACTCTCGGTATGCCGCTGGTATTCTACAGCCGAGCGAGAGACTCACGTCAGAACAGGACTCGCAGGCAACTGGGGTCTCCTCACGGCGTGGTTAGCTGCTACCAGCTTTACTGCCCACATGCCCCCCCTGTACGCGATGTATGCTGGTCTTATTTGGTGGGTGTATAATGCAGTCATATTACCTTCAAACTGAGGGCACCGCAGCTGGACGATATATTTTGATACTATCTATGCTTGTCAAGACAGGATCGGGGACGCGAAAATTGGCCTGAAGTCCACAGCGCTCCTCTTCGGATCTCGCGTGAAGCCCATTCTGAGCGCATTTGCAGGAGCGTACATCGCTTTCATCGTATTGGCTGGTGTTCTGAACGGTAACGGCGCTTGGTTCTTCGCCTCGTGCGGTGGCGCTGCAGTCCACTTGCTCTGGCAGCAATATAATTGGAATCCGGACGATCCTGAGGATTGTGCAGTCAAATTCAAGGTGCTGATCTAGTTCTCTACCTCTTTTCATGTGGTCTTTACTGCTTTGTGCTTACAGTCCAATGGCCATATGGGCGCTATCATCTGGCTTGGTTTGCTCTTGGATTATTTCTCGCGAAGCGGCTGCTGATCCACCCTCTCTTCTGGATAATACGCCAATTGTTCACAAAGTCAGTTGTAGCTCGGAACTCAAGTTGATGACGGGGACATGAGGCTGATAACTTCGAATACAGACGAATCAATTGTGGCATGAACGATTTTGCTTACGCGCGAGTATCAAGAGGAGGACTAGGATGACTTCACATGACATATGTGAGCTAGTACATTTGCAGATTACTTCTCCCCGCGTCGAATATGCGACATACAGTCTTCGTAAAATTGCGCTTTGAAGGGAATTGGCAAGGGCGATGTGGGATTCGTCTGCAAGCTGTGTATTTCGACGGAGCGCTTGCACCATTCATGTCTGCTGAGATTTCCGAGACACTGTCGTATTCTACAAAACAAGCTTGAATAGGTCTCCCATTACGCCCATTGCGGTGACTGCCGCTCCAGCACCAGCGCCCTGCACAATCAAGGGGCGTGGGCTGTAGCGCTCCGTGTGGAACATGATGATGTTATCCGAGCCTCCGAGCGAAGTCGCAAATGGATGCGTTACAGAGTACCTGGACGGTCGCAGGACTTATCAGCTACGACGATTGATGTCGAGGAAAGAGCGTACTTTGCAAGATCGGCTTTGATAACACCCTGTTCTACGTCCACGACACCCACGAAGCGCAGGACGGACCCTTCCGCCCTAGCCTCGCTCCGAAGTTTGTCGAACTCTGCGTCAAACTCGTTGAGACGATCGACGAATTCAGCTCCGTTCGTCACAGACTCCAGCGCAGGTGGCACTAATGAGCGGTTCGCCACTGACTTGTAACCCTCGGGGAGAGCATTTTGGAACGTGGGGATTGAGCGCGCGAGAATGCTGAGCTTGCGGCAAACGTCTGCTCCGTTGAGATCGTCAGCAGGATGGGGTTCCTAAATCGGCTCGTCAGGATTGGCGTCTGCAGTATGTCGACAACCTTACGGTGTAACCCTTCTCTTTGGCAACTCGGACGACCGAGGAGAACGAAGGGCCGTCCGGGCTTGCGGTAGAGAATTCGTTGAAGATGTAACTCATTGTTCCAGAGAACACACCTTCGATCTTTTTGATCTAATGATAAACGATGAACCTCAGCGTTCAACAGAATGAATCTTGATACATACCTTGTCGCCGCTCGCCACCATGTCCTTCAATGTCTGAACAACAGGAAGGCCTGCCCCAACAGTCGACTCGTTGAGCCATCTCGCACCACTCTCCTTGCTCGCCTGCAAAATCTGATCGTACAACTCCTGACTCCCTGAGAAAGCCTTCTTGTTAGGTGTTGCAACATGGATACCACGTCTCAAGAACTCCGGGTATAGATCGGCAACCGCCTGTGCTGCAGTGTTGTCCACGACCACAACACGGTCGAGCGGAGAGAGCTGCTCGACGAGCGCCTGCAGATCGGGTTTGGCATTAGATGCTTTCAATGTGCTCCTCCACGTATCCTTCGTGACCGAAAGGCCAGTTGGAGAGAAAAGTGAGCCAGTGAGCGAAACGAGTGCGACGAGAATGAAGGGCGAAGGGCTTGGTAAGGAGAGCAACTGTGAGATTAATTCGGATCCTACTAGCCCGGTGCCGATTACCGCAACCGAAAGAGGGGGCACTGAACGTTTTGCAGGCATAATCAGCGCAGTCTAGTAGTTTCCGCTGGTGGACTAGAGCTGGGAGGCGGTCGAAAGCAAATCGTGCTCAGTCTTTGATTTGTCGAGTCAGGAGCCCTAAATCCGATCTTATCTGATCTCTTCAGCTTATCGCCGATTATCGTCGAGGTATAAGAGCTGTATCTCGTCGAAATTCCTCTCAAAGCGACAGAAAATTTCGGGCATACGATTTCTTCACTGAATCAAATACCGATACTGGCTTAGAAACCTTAATTCATTCGCTGCTCTACGCATTTGTTTGCATATGTTAGGAACCAAAGGTTCATCACTGCCTGATATAGGCTGAATAGGCGCCAAAGATATTGGAATCTTCAGACGAAGGGTTGCACATGAAAGTGACTATTTGGACGTTTAAATGTGTAGTGACTACGGCAGTGTGATTTAGAGTCTGCTTGTCCGTGCCACCTATGATATACAATACTAATGGTTGGGACAGACTGTCGTATTAGTATATACGTGTGAGAGATGCTGTATGTACACTCAGATCCATGCAATAACGCGACCCTCAAGACCACCGGCTACGACATAACGAAATATCAAACACGAGATACAACACTTGATCTAACAGAACCAAGAGAAATGATATACGAAATACACAACAACGTTAGAAGCACGACCCATGATGGCCCTCCCTTCAACTCGAAGTGATAGCGTCCGATATTGACCTTCCATTAACCTCCAATCCTGGTCGGCTGGCGGAGGCAACTACCTCTTCCTTCTGCTCACTCGTTTTTGGTGAGCCCAGTCTTTGCGCTGCGTCGCAATCTTGCCGCGATACGACACGCACCTCGTCCTTCTCCGAGGTCACCGACCGTGTTTTAGAGCGCGGCACATCCGTCGAATCGTCGCTGCTGATTGCAAGCGACTGCATGCGCTTTTCCACTTCTGCTCCCCTCGGCGGGGAGGGGTCAGCAGAATCTGTCTGCCAAG
>JANHOG010000367.1:0-17850 GCA_027627325.1 Phlebia brevispora
GGGTATCCCAGTCGAGCTCGAAGGTGCTGTCACTGGCTGTGAGGAGCTCGTTGCTACCCGGAACAGTGGAGTCGTCGAATTCATCGTCAATGTCGGCAGGGAGAGACATGCGAGGCGGAGGACGGGACTGTGGCGGGGGTTTCGGGAATGTAGGCGCTACTTGGGGTGACTGGCGCCGAGGGCAGCAAGGGTGAAAGCGAGCCGCTCAACCCCGTTCCCAGAAATCCGCTGTCTAACGCTGCGTTCGCAAGGAGTCGTAAGAGTTCGTCCGTCTTCTCTTCCATTGTTGGAGAAGGGCAGTCGATGCGGATGGGAGGAGGGGGAGGAGGCCGTGACGGGATGGCGGGATGACGATTTGCTTGGGAATGGAAGGCTGGGTCCAGTTGGATACTAGGTCCACGTATGGAATGTGGTGGAATGGACAGACGAGGCACCACGGGAAGAGGCTTGCTAAATCTGCTACGACCTGTGGTTCGCATACGTGGAGGTGGTGGTAATGAGTCGGGACGGGCACGGAGGTCGACATTAGACGTGGATAGCATGGGAGAAATTGGAGATGAGGGGGTAGATAGGATGAAGGCGTCGCTGATGCTTTGTACGATCCAGGCTGCGTCCTCCGCATCGCTGTCCTCATCATCTTCATACGAGTGCGCATGGAGAGGTAGAGGTTCTGGCTTCTTAACTTGCATTGAAGCGCGCTGTGGCTTGCGTGTAGGGGTCTGAAAAGCTCGCATTTGCGGACCCTGGAGCTCATCGTCGGAGGTCAAGGGGGTAATGGGTCCATCTCTTGAGGAAGCGCTCCGTGAGCTAGCGGTTGTGCTGGTCGTACGACTGCTGGAGCAAGATGGTGTAGGGGAGTGACTTCTGGACGTGCGAGGCGTGGAAGGTGATGCAGGGAAGTCGAAGTTAATCTTAGGCGCAGCCAGCTTTAGGTCAAGCTCGTCAAGCGAGCCGTCACATACAATAGACTTGGAGGAGAAGTCTGAGAGGGGTCTTGTGGCCGGAGGCGTGGTTATTACAGGTCTGGCGCATGGTGGGATGGGGGCAGGGCGGGGTGGCTCGTCGTACAGAGGGAAAAAGTCGTCGAAAGAGAGTCCCTCAATTCCGGTGAGAACGACCTTCCGTGAGTCGCGTTTGCGCTCTGTGATGTCCTGAGAACAACGCCCCCCTACGGTCGCACTTCCTCCAAAACTGCGTCTAGCGCAGTGAATCGGTGATTGATAGGGTGAAGTAGAACGGACAGATGAGATAGAATATCTCTCTTCATCTTCCTCTGTTACACCCGGTAGGATGTGTAAAGGCTTTGCTTTCGAAGGCGAAGTAAATTCAGGCTTAGTGCGAGAACGAGACCGGCGTTTCAGGTTGGATAGGACTAGGGAAAATAGGCATCAGACCAGCTCCAACACAGAAATAACTTTCAAGCGCATCTTCCAAATGTCCGAATGCGATTGAAAAGCCGGTGAGTACTTACTAGAGTTCATCGTGAAGTTTGTCGTGATATTCTATGAGATGAGAGTTCGTCAACGAGGTCAAGGTGAGAGAAGTAGAGAAAGACGAGGGAAGGCCTGCTGTCCCGCCGAGTCTTTAGTATAGAAGGGGGCAATAAGACTCTTTTGTTGCTGGACTTCATTGTATTTATCGTCCCAAACCATAGACAATAGGTTGCACTGTTCGGGAACAAAAGGCTTTGCCGACTATCAGCATTGCCATATAAAGACAATAGGCGCGCTATTATTTGTCTATGTTTGGATCCCACGGCGGTCTCCTGCCTTTCCCGGAATAGGCGCCTAATACGTGACAATAAGCCATTGCCCCCGGCTCTCTACAGAGTGCTGTGCACCGTCAGAACGTACATAAAGTTCATCTATGAATGTCCTATATCTGATAAGCACGTGGATTTACTCATTGTTTCAATCTGACGGTGTCTAACTGTCGTGTAACAGCATGTCTCCCACCCTATTGTCCATCTCAAGTCCCCACGTAACCAAGCCCTAACTTCAATCTGACATGCACCCTCGTGCCCGGAACTTAGAAACCCGCGACATTGGCACATGAGATGATATAATCTTGTGTATGTAGGTGGGCATTGACGCTTAAAGTTCGATGCCGTCTTTTCGGTAGATACCATACCCCGCAGTGGGAATTGAAGTGCACGCGAAATTACGAAGTCTGACACGCCAGAAATCCAAGCGCAGGTACACTATTTTTATTCGTAATGCCATTTTACCAAGGCTACTCTAGCACGAGTTACAGCCCACGTCAGATTGGCGAGATAAGTATCGGACCGTCACCAAAACGGAAGGAAAGCAGTACGGCCTATAGATATCGATACGCCTCACCTCTTAGGATCCCGCTAGCTCAGCCAATATCTCTCGATACGTAGACATTGCTATATGCCCAGAAACGGGAGCCGTTAGTTGATCTTCACTGTATCCCATCAATGAATCCGTTAACAACGTCCCTGAAGCTCTAGCTTACAAGGCAGCACATGCCCTCGATGTACTTCTCCATTTAAGTCTCCAAGATCACCCGAAGAAATTGAGAAGATCGGTATTCAATGCTTTCCTCTACCGAAACTCAGCCGATGCCTGTCCGAGTTCGTCTTGGCATGCAACTCAGTGAGCCAAGTCGTTTCCCCACACTTACCCCACCTACTCTAACCTCGGATATTCGTTTGGACAGACCCTTCTTGCTTGGACTGATATGGGCTGATGTGCTTCACCTTGCTCTCAGTGAGGCAGACTTCTCAACCTACGTACCTTACGTGAGGTCACTGCACAGGTACAACATCCGATAAGTCATTCATACCTGCGAAAATAGACTGATCGGTGCTACACTAGTGTATTGAAGCGTCCAGAGTTTTTCCTGTCCCTGTGCAGGTGACGAATGTCAAGAAGCAATGTACGGCTGTCTGCTCTTATAAAACACAGTCTCCTCCAAAGCCATGAATTCGACAGACGAGAACCAGCAGATATGAAGATCTCTGCTGCTCCACTGGTGCTTCTAGCCTCTTCGGTCCCGTTTGTGCTCGGGCATGGTCAAGTTCACTCCGTGACGACTTCCTATGGAACGTACGCGGCAGCGGACGCCTATGCTGCTGTTGACCCAACCAGCCCTCTGCGCAAGCTGAACACTTACGGTCCTGCTGCCAACTTCACTGGACCGGATATCACTTGCGGTGTAGGTATTCGCAATTGTCCGATGTGAACATCTGGCTGATATACTATTGGCGTGTAGCCCGGTGGGAATACGCCCGTAACGCCTCCTGCGCAAGCTGATGCAGGTGGTCTCGTCACATTCGATTGGGAGGACTGGTATTCAGTACATCCCGGGTAAGTCTGTTGTGTCCTGCTAATGGGCAAATATTCTTCTCAAGACGATATCTAGACCGGTATGTCCGAATCGCTGTTCTACAGAATATCAGTGAATAACAAGTTTTATTAGGTCATGACGTACATAGCAGAATGTGTGGGCGGGTGCGCGAGCTTCGTGGGAGACACTGGTAACGTCTGGGTTAGTGAGGACCATTTCGTAGCTACGCCCGCCTAGAACAATCGTCCTGACACCCATACTCAGAGATCGACCAAGATCAATGTGCGGCTTCATCTTTATGATACACGAGCAATGAAGAGCTTATATTGCATGCGCAGACAACCCATACAGAGGCGATATTCCTTGGGGCGAAAACGTTATTCGTCTGGAAACTCAAGTATACAGTGTACACATCCCTGAAGGACTCAAGCCTGGGGAGTACTTGTTGCGCCACGAGGTATTCTGCCATGCACATCCTAGCTACACAACCTTGACTCAGATGATAACCTCTCTCTTAGATCTTGGGTCTTCATGTCGCATACCAAGTCATGGGCGCACAGTTCTATCCCAACTGCTTGCAGCTTGAGATCGTGAACGGCGGAGACGAGACCTTGCCTGAAGGTATCCCGCTGCCAGGCTCCTACGACCCGTACGATCCAGGCATTCTGGTCAACTTGTACGAGATCACGCCGGCTCAGTCGAACTACACCGCTCCAGGTACGTGCTCGTTTTCCAGGAAATGTTTCGTGTATTGAACAAAAGTTTCAGGCGGTCCTGTAGTTCTTCCGTACGTTTTTCGTTTCCAGTTGTACGTATCTTCTGCTGACCTGGACTCGTAGAGGCGGTACGGGCGACTGGGGTAATGAAGCGTACGGCTACCTCAACACGCCACCTGCCTCTGCACCAATCACAACAGCAACGATCCCCATTGCGACTTCATCCTCGGCACCTAGCATCACGTCCGCCCTCATCCCAACCCGTCGTCACCCCCTCCTCGACTGTCATCTCCTCGAGCATTATCTCCTCCGCTCCCGCACCCTCGTCTACCGCCACAGTTGCTCAGTACGGACAGGTAATTCTTCTGGTTCTTCCTCAGATGATAATCATCTGACCACATTGCGTATCTCAGTGCGGTGGACAAGGATGGACTGGCGCGTAAGTATTTCAGTACTCTGCTGAGTGGCCATGTGTTCACTGGGTTGGCTATATAGAACGGCATGCGTGGCGGGTACTACATGCACGGTCTTGAACGCTTACTACGTAAGTCTGTTCCATCTCTAACAAATAGGCGCTTCAATACTCATGACCTGCAGTCTCAATGCTTGTAAGGGGCCTTCCTGCGACGAAGGTCAACTGCACGGATCGAAGATTGCAGGTCCTTTCCTGTCTGACAGCTTGCAGTGCTCCTAGACAAGAGATAACCTGATAATCGGCGGGTTTGTAGAGTCATACAATAGTAAAGACAATGTCGGCGCTTGCTGGAGTCCGTTCTTATTGTAATGTAGCTGTGTGCTTGGTGACGAGTTCGTGCTTGCCACGGTACAGAAAAATGATTTATACCTTCCTGGACTGCAAAGATGCACGAGAAAGCTTTAAGTATCCGAGTCATGATGAACAACTGGTCTAACGTTATGTCATAGTTCAGGTCGCGGAGTACCCGCACCCGCGTATCTCACTTATCCATATAATACTATATCCATCCGGGTGCACAAGATTATAGACAGCGTGTAGTAGAACGCCTACAGTCGCAAAATCAACTGCTTTATAGCGGTCGTCCACATGCCAATGTCATCGGCCGCAGAACCGGTCCGGAGCAAGGCGGCAAATGGCTTGGCGGCATTGGTGGAATCTGCTGAGGAACATGCCCTCTCTGGGATGGCGGCAGGTATGGGTCTGCTGGTGGTTCATGTCCCGATAGAAAGGTCTCCCAGTCAATAGCCATAGGATCATCCCGTAAACCAAAAGTTATATCGTCGACAAGGAAATGCATAACATGCTTGTGACATGGCTTACAAGAAAAGCAATGAAATGCCCAGTTGTTATCTAAGAATTCCATTCAGTCCAGACGCCGTGGAAGCCAATTGGGAATACATAAGGCAATTCGGCGCGCGCGACTTCAGTCATAGTTGCCGCATCAAGCACGACCATCGCGCTGCGTTCCCCCTGTTCATCTAGCACCACACTAAGCAACACTCCGTCGTCCTCGTTGACTGCACCCGGGCGAGGCACGAAGATGGGCTCAGATGGGATGTGACCTGGTAAACGCCACACTTTGCTCGCGGCAGCTTCCGAGGACATGTCGAGCTTGATGAGCCCATCCGCGAGTGTATGGTTCGCACGCGAATCAGAGCTGTTGATACCGTATGCGTACCGGTAAACCTTGCCCTGCACTTGGGGCGCGACGACGGGCAGCTCGATACCCTCCGTCTGTGGACGCGTGAACTCGACGATGGCATCTCTCGTCTCCGGGCGGCCAGGACTAAGGAGGCGGAAACGACGTGCACAAACGGTCGACGAGTGATGGTTCTCGTCCGAGCTGCGTAGGTGCTGCAGGTAGAGGAGATCGATAATTTTGTTGTCGGGATAAATGGACATGTCGATGATGATGTCTCCAGTCTCCGGGTCATCAAAGGAATTGAGGTGGTGGAAACAGAAGAACGGGGGAGTCTATCATATTTCGCGATCAATATATCGATGCGGTACACATACATCAAGGATCCATACCTTGTACTTCGACACAATGCCGCCTTTGATGCGATCAACAACGTAAAAGACCGTGTCTACGTGAGGCTTCCAGCTCGTGTCAATTGAGTCGGTCATATTCTTGTTCAACGGAATAGAGAGCCCCCAACTGGAAATCCACAATGATCAGCTTTGAATCCTGTGTAGCATCATACCGGTACTTACTGCTTAATGTGCGCTTGCCATATACAAAGTATGATATACCGTTGAGTCATCGCGAAGGAGTGGATGTACGCAGGGGGTGCATCCTTGATCTCAGCCAGGATGTCGACACTTCCGTCCCGTCCACGAATTCTAAAGACCTTATAGGTCGGAAGTCGACCGCCGAACGCCAAGGAATAATTGTAAAAATCTCCCGTCTCCTGGTCCCGGCAGGAATGAGCGGCAGAGAGTGGTCCATTCAACCGCGGGTCGATGTCCTGGTAAGATGCAGAAAGAAGGGGTTCAAGAGTATTGGGATCAACCAACTGTAGGGCACTAGCATCAGTCTTGGCGACTATATAGCGAGCCCCTGACGAAGACGTCAAGCCCAAACCCTCCGTATTCAAGCCGGGCATGTTCGGCGTAAGCGTGACGGAGATGTTGACCATGGACGGCGACAAAGGGGAAGCTAAGATACGCATTGTCTCCCAGACGGTGAAGAATTTACGAAAGATGCCTCGGCATGGATCTCCCCGCTGCCCGAACGACACGCCAGGGTATTCTCCAGTGTCTGCGATGCGCTTCTCCAAGTCTTCTGCGCCCTTGCGGGAACAGTAAGAGACTCGCTTTCCGCCCACAAAAATCTCGAAGCGGTGGTGGATCGCGAGACCATCGAACCAGTGCTGAATGTCGATTATTTTGGTTGGGTCGGATGTGGCAGGTATGCGTGTCGTGCCCGGGCCAGTGCGGTAGAGAACGCCGCTGAGCCAGGACGGTATAACACCACGGATAGAGAGGTCGATGGGTTCACGATACTCAGGTGCGTTCTCAAAGGCTTTGGCGTAAGAACTCATCGTATGATAAGTGGGGAGGTGAAAGCGGGCGGTGAGCTTCGCTGTTACTAATACCCTGCGCATGACATGTAGTCTCCGAACTCCAAGCTCGAGGTTCCCGCCTAGCGCCAGATTGTGGCACCCTTCCGCAGCCTGTAACGCTTTTCAGACCAGATTTGCTGCATAGATTCTGCCGGCATCTCTGTCAGGTACGATCCATAGAATGTATGAAGCTATTGGTATACAACATGAGGCAAAAATCGCCACAGGCACCCCTGAAAGCACCTGAGAGGCGTCTATGATATGATACGACTCACTTATTTGTGCGAAGGAAACCGGAACAAATAGTTCGCAAGGATCTGCGAGAAAAGTGCTGTAGTAACCGGGAACTCTGGGAGCTGTTGGATGATGAGCAAGATGAATCAAAGCGAGTCATGAGACAAAAAGTCCTTGGGCATGCAATACCGCAAGGTACATGGCAGTTGGGATGGGTGTAAAGCACGTACCGTTGTGTCGGGCTTCACACAGCGCACGGCCCGGTGTTCCGCGAGCGGGTAAATCAGGGCGGACAGCTGAAAATAGGTCACAAAATCACCATATATAACTAGTTTGTGGCCAAAACTTCAAGTTTTTCCTTCACTTTTACATAGCGTCCCCTCCGTGTGGTCCCCATGGATCTTCCAGCTTCAATCGCGATAGAACGTTTCAACTTCCAACCTCTCCGTCTCTGTATTCGTCTCAACACGTCTGATATGGCATAATGCTACCGTCCAAGCAATATGGAACGAAATCTTACAGTTGAGTGTGGAAAGGAATCTACAGTGACAGGGCATCGCTTGCGCACATAATAGGATGAGCGTAGTACTTGCATTTGCCATCGTATCACAGACAACTAGCCCACTTGACAACTGAGACCCAACAATGCCCGCTCAACCGCCTAGCTACTCTAGTCCCGATCCCCGTGCATTGGCCATAATTGGTGTGTATGGCTTTTAGCTTCTCTCCGCATCGCTCACAAACAGTTGGCAGCGCTCTCTATCAGTGCGCCCGGTGGCGAGACACGAGGACTGGACACAGAGGCTTTCTACGAATTCCTCAAGAATCAGCGATCTGGCATCATTACCGTCCCTTCTAATCGCTGGAATGCCGATGCTTTCTACGGCAACGCGCCCGGAAAAATCTGCACCGTAAGACATAGATCACCATGTTTCCATGTATCTCTTATTTATCGTGTTCACGAACAGACTAAAGGTGGATTTATCCCCGAGTTCTGCGTAGGCGATCTCCAGGAGTTTGGCATCACACCTGCCGAAGCCGAACACGTTGCCGTGGCGCAAACTGTATTGTAAGCGTGGTTCCCACTTTCATGTGCCTCTCATGTTCAAACTATAACTACACAGGCTTCATCAAGCTTTCAATGCTCTACAGAGGAGCGGTATAGATTACCGGGGGACAAACACCGGAGTCTTCGTCGGATGTGGTAAGTACAACGGCATTTCGCACATCAGACCGCTTCCGCTCACAACTATCCCTGTTTAAGCCGGTGGAAGTTATCCTGTAGAGATGGATATAACTCAAGCTGGAGGTTCGTGTTTACACTTATGCAGTATGTGATAGCTGATGTCACCCCCTAGCTTATTATATGACTGGTTCCTCACTATCTATCGCGGCCAATCGCATTAGCTACATATTCGATCTCTTGGGTCAATCTCTCCCCGTCGACACTGCTTGCTCCTCGTCTCTAACTGCAATGCATCTCGCCATGCAAGCTATTCGCCGTGGCGAATGCGACCAAGCTGTTGTCGCTGGAGTAAACGTCGTCATGGCGCTCCTGGAGACTGCGGCATTCAGCCAGCTGGGAGTCCTCAGCCCTGACGGCATATCGAAGTCCTTCGATGACGAGGCCAATGGTTACGCCCGTGGCGATGTTGGTGAGTTTTTTTGTTATTTCCCGTTGATCTTATCTCAACCCCTTATGTGAAGCTAGTGCCGTTGTCATCAAGCGTCACGATCTCTGCGTGAAGGATAACGATCGAATTTATGCTACTCTTGTGGGATCGGCGCTGACGTCCTGCGGGTCGATCATGGGCTCATTGACAACGCCAAATCCCCACGCACAGGCGCAGGCGATCCGTAATGCGTATCATGATGCTGATTTGAAGCCCTACCAGGCGGATTTTGTTGAGCTACATGGCACTGGTACAGTGGCTGGCGATTCTGTGGAGGCGGAAGCAGCTGGAAGCGTATTCTCAGAAGGGAGAGGCGGTCGCGAAATTAGAATCGGATCTGTGAAGAGTAATGTCGGTCACGGAGAGGTCGGGTAAGTTACGTCTCCTTGACCCCTGTAGTTTAAACTGAAACATATTACCGTTAAATAATTATAGAGCGTATATGACTAGCTTGATTAAAGTATTTCATTTTCTTCCACAGCAGCGATATATCTGACACTAGTCTTTCAGGTGGTCATGATGTTGCATCGAAAGCAGTTGTTACCCAACGGCTACTTTAACAAGCCATCGTCGAAGATTGAATTCGATAAAGATCATCTTCGGGTACCCACGGCTGTTGAAGACTTTGTACCTCATGATACGGAACAAGGTCTTATTGCATCGATATCAAGTTACGGCTTTGGAGGTTTGTGTGACATCTGAAGATCATTTCGCTCAGTTTGTTGACACATTCACGTATCCTACAGGCTCATGTGGTCACACTGTACTGCGCGAGCATGAATCTCGTCCCACTCATGCCGACAAAGACGCTTTGACTCGTGGCCCCTTTCTCTTTGCTATCGGTTCGTGGTCTCCATCTTAGTGATACATCAATAGAGTCGAGATTTACAAGTAACAACTCGTAGGGGCACTCACCCCGAAGTCTCTGCACGCCTTTGTCCTGCGATATAGGGACGAGTACAGCAACACTCATCCGCTCGCGCTATGTGAACATTTGGGCAGCCGCGCTCGCCAAATGCCTTGGAGAACATACGCAGTTTCGAGTTCGATTAGCACCGCATCGTTCCCCGACCCGGTTATAGTCGGAAAGAGGCCTTCTCCAGTCGTCTTTTGCTTCTCCGGTCAGGGGCCGCAGCATTGGCAACAAGGCCGTGACCTGATGCGTATGTACGCCGTATTTCGGAACAGCATACGTGCCTGCGACAAGGTATACGAGGAGTACACAGGTACTTCATTCCTCGCGGAGACAGGGTTATTTCTTTCAGACGCACCGGACCATCTGAATTTGGCTACCAAATTCCTGTGGCCTGCGGACGTTATTTCCGTCGCAATCACATTTTTCCAGATCGCTATGTTCGACCTCCTCATATCCTTTGGTATCAGACCCGATGCCGTGATAGGACACTCAATTGGAGAGACTGCTGTTCTGTACGCTTCAGGTGCAATGCTTCGTGACGTAAGTTCTCATAACACATGTTCTCTGTTAGAGTCCCTTACATTCTTTGTCCATATGTGGTCTAGATGGTCGTCAAGATTGCCGTCGCCCGCGGACGTGCTTTGGCCAAGGTGGATAACCTTGGGGGAGCTATGGTCGCTATTTCCGGCTGCAGCAAAACAGCTTTGCAAGGCCATATCGAAGCAGTTGCCTTCTTATGTACGCAGAGCGGGTTGAACGCTAACAATCTGCATATTGCGACTTTCAACAGCTCTGCCGAATTTGGCGTCTCAGGTCCAGAAGCCGAAGTTGATCTCCTGAAGAAATATCTGGACACCTGGATCGACGGCGTTATTGCGCGCAAATTGCGCGTAAGCACTGCAGTGCACTCACTATTCGTAGACCCATGCGAGACAAGCTATCGGCTCGAGCTGGCTACCATTTTTGCGCAGTACACCGGGCCGTTTGTCCCTACGCTCAACACCATGTCTACGGTGTCGTCGAACTTCAAGACAGATGGGTACACAATCGAGTATCTGTGGTGGAACCTGCGCCAGCCGGTGCTGTTTTCGAGTGCGATCCAAGCGTTAGTGGAAAAGTATGGGGAGCATGTGACGCTATTGGAAATCTCTCCTCACCCGGTACTGTCACAGGTAGGTGTATCCTCTGGTTATACCTTTCTTTACCTTACCTCTGACGATAGCCTATGTTGTCGATAGTCCGCTAAGGCTATGGGCGTGTCAGACTCTCTGCCTACAGCGACCCGTCCTCCGTCTGCGCGACAGCTCAAAGCGGGAGCCAAATCATCGACAGAACATTAGACCCTTCTACGAGCTATGGGCCAATTACTGATGTGTGGTATAAATTCGGTAGGCTCTAGAAGACCACACATCCTCGTGAGATACTGACGGATTCTATTAGATCAATTTCTCTATCCTCAACGGGTGTCCATCTGAAAATGTCGATGGGCCTGCCTATCCTTTTCAGCTTAAAGTCATACCGTTCGCACCGTCGGTTCCCTCGTATCTCAGTCGACTTCTTCCCCGCACTCGGATCCTCAATTCCTCACGTCTTCGCATCAGTCCTCAGCTGCCAGAGATATGGATGTCCCATCATGTCATTGACCACTCTGTGAGCATCTTACATGGCCTAGCCCCCGCCGACTATATTTTCTAAAATGCTATTGTTGCAGAATCTTATTCCAGCTGCTGCATATCTCGAGATGGCTCTCGAGTTTCCTGGAGTCACCCAGGTTTGGGACTGTCGCTTCGAGGCAGCATGCATTCTCGAAGATTCCGTTGCCCCGGTAACACTGGAAGTTGCGAGGGATGGAATTTCCTGGTCGGTCAACTCGTCTTCTGCGCTGCAGACACTTCAAGGCGATCTTGAGTGGACGCGAGCCACGCCGCTCTTCGATACAACTCATGCCTGTGGGAAGATTGGATATGGGAAACCTCGCCTCAACTCTCGCAATATCTCTCAGGTAGATGTTGCTGCAGTGCTTGCTAGATGTTGGCGGACAATCCACAAGGACGAGATCTATGAAGACATTCAGGTTTTCGTACAATTCGGAGACGAGTCAGTGCAGTTCTCTGTAAGGCTTAATGTTTCTAATGCCAGATTTTCAGGTTCAAACGCTTGAACAAGGCGTCCATAAACGAGACCGAGGCGGTCTGTTGGATTCGAGGGCATGTTGACGGTGTGAATAAGACTGACTATCAGTTTCACCCTGCTTTGATGGACGCTGTCTTTCAGGTATGATATAGCATGTTACATAGCCCATTCCAGACTTGTACTGAATATGTGAATGTGTGTGGACTAGTCACTCCTCGCGTGGAATCAGGTATTTGTTTTCCTGCTTGGGTATAGACAGCGACACTGATCATAATCATCCGCCAGCTATACAACAGGATTAACACGGGCAAGAAAGATCGCGTTTTCTTGGTGTGTAGTAAGTTTCACCTGCCGCACACTGAAACTCACTCTGGTTCAGTTGCCGCACTCGCTTCGTCGTGGTTTTCGTAATGACGGAAGCTCCGAACCGCTTATTCTTCCGGAGGAGTTCAGAACATACACAATCTTGCGGGAATGCTCACCTCATCATTGGCTCGTTGACACCTACGTTCTTGATCATAGCGGGACAGTTTTGTTCACCTTCGAAGGTTGGTACAGAGCGGAAGCTGGCTCGATATGCACGTCGCTTATCCACGCTTCAGACTTGTTCTTCAAGGTGGTCGAACAGGACGAGCAGTGGCCAAAACAACGATATATGATGTATTGGCAGCCGCGGGCTCTTCCGCGGACGGAGCTTGGGAATCACGTTCTCCTGGAAGGCCTTCCCGCATGCGCAGTTCATTTACTCTCTTCACTAGACCAGTTGGCCCTTGCGTATGTGAAGGACATGCTCAGGTGCGACGTCCATTATGTTACGGAAGCTGCAATTAAATCGCTTCAAGGTCCCTGCCTGACGAATATGATGTGGGGTCTCCGGATCGCCGACGTTACCTCGAATGGGCTCGAGCACTCGTTCAAGAACAGCTACTCCTTCCTCATCCTGAACAAACCGTGACCATTCAAAACGAGTACCAAACCGAGTGTCACAGTCTGTTCGAGTTGACAGAGTGCGTGGGAAAAGGTCAAAAAGGTCAGCGCATCACAGCTCGATTTTGACGGTCTCATTCAACGTCCATCTCAAGACATCCTGAGTTCTTCGGCAGCAGCTGTCGCATTGCTCTTTCATGACGATCTCATGACAAAGGTTTACGAGCTGCCTCCCTTCACCGGTCCTGTGTTTGAGAAATTGACGGAAGTGTTCATCGCACTTGTGAAGTGCGCCATACGTGCAGAGAAGCGTGTCGTGCGAGTACTCGAAGTTGGTGCAGGAACAGGCAAGCTCACGGTACTGCTTGGCAAGGCTCTCATCGAGGCGGGAATAGACAAGCTGTGCTTTGTTGACTACGTGAGTACAGACGTCGCCGTCCATCTAGCCCAGCAATCTGCCACTCGATCTCCTTGGCCTACCATCACAGCCGCGACATTTGATCTCAATTGTCCACTTGACGGGCAAGGCTTAGATCCCATGAGCTTTGATATAGTTGTTGCCTTCGACATCTTACATGCCATCCCCGACGTTCAGGGCACTTTGGGGACACTTCGAGATTTACTTCTGCCCGGAGGCCATCTTGCTGTCATCGAGCTCGATGGGCGCTCCTTCGTGGAAAAGGCTGTTGGCACCATATGTGGGTTTGAACAGTACCTGATTTATAGCATGAACTTGAACTAACTTGGCGAGCTATACAGGGATGAACTTTGTATTTGGCGCATTTGCGGAGTGGACCGGAGTCTTAGACAAACGTCCTGACACCCTGCACTGCTCCCTTACACCGGACAATTGGAACGCGGCATTAACAAAGACAGGATTCAATGACGTCCTACTACTCACTTCTTCACCGCATTCTGTTTCTCATATCGCTTTCGTAGCTCAATTGCCACCCACCGTACCCGCCTCAAGCCCCATGCTATCACCATCTCTGCGGCAGAAGCCGCTCACACCTCATGTGCCTGATCAGAAATGCAGGGAAATCGATGCAGACGTAGCCACTTCCACTACATGCATAATCAACGATGTCAGCTGCGAGAAGCTCGATAACCTAAACCTTCCTTCACTACACGATGGCGGCACAGCGGATATTTCCTCCTTGAGATTGTCATCTGTAGCAGATGCTTCAGATGCTGAAACTATCCTTGTGCACGATTTCTCATCTGGCCGTGAAGTCGAGCTTGTTGAGCTCCTGTCCACCTTGGATTCCAAGACGTTCCGCAGTGTCTGGTTGCACACAGACACACAACCTGTAAATGCCGGTCTCATTGGCATTACTCGGACAATCCGTCACGAATTCGACCTCTGGCGCATCGTACTGGTGATCTTTCACCCTTCTTGGAACATGCCACGTCGGGAGACGTTCATCTGGAGGGAGCTTATGCCGTTGAAATGGGTCGATCCCGAGCTTCTCGTGGACGAAGATGGCAATATACGAGTCCCGCGTGTTGTGCTTGCGCCTGCTACTCCTCCACTAGAGCCGCGCGGCGATCACCCCATTGCCTTCAACAGGGATCATATTTGGCGCGCTTACCCACCCTGTCTGGGAGCCGAAGACGTCGAGGTTAAAGTCTCTTATATTTCCTTGTCGCCGACATTTCTCAATTCTTCGGAATTTGCTGGGGAGGTCACCGCTGTAGGTATCAAGGTTGCTGATGCTGATTTGTTGGGCAGAAGGTCAGTCTTATGTCGCTGTTCCTTCCAGTATGCAGAGTGTTGAAATAGTGTCTTTTGCAGAGTTTTCGGTGTCGCACCTATGACCACTGGAAGTATCATCGTCTGCAAGCGGTCTCAAATAGAGACTATACCCGATGGGATGAATGACTCAATGGCCGCTGCCATCGCCGGCCCCTTGGCTTTCTTATCATCTGTTGTAACACCGGAGATTTCTGCTACATCTCACAGTGAACCTCGCATCCTCATTCACCTCGGCCATTCCCCTCCTGCCGCTATTGCCACACTCATGTACCTCAAGGCGCTCTCCATGGACATTGTTGCCACCATTGATGAGCCATCCTCGGATGTCGCGAGCGATGCATATGTCCGAACTCAGATGCATCCCTCGAAGCCTTGCGACGTCTGGTCATTCTACATTCGCGAAACTGGCTCGAAGAGTGTGGATATTGCCTTCAACTTCGACTTGGATCCCGACACTACCAAGGAAACAGTGCGACTACTCTCCTCGCGAGAACTCTCGTCCAAATTGGGAGCGAATTACCACTGTGTCTCCGACGCGGCTGTCGTTACATCTCGGTTGACTATCGCGACGTTCTCGATGCTAATGGCCTGATGCAGGTCGCAGTCAGTAGAATAAGCCCCTCGCTGATGATTGATATCGCATCACCAACCACAATTTTCTCACCTTCGAACCTCTCTGAAGCTCAGGAACGTGCAGACGTCGTCGCTCCCGGAGGGCCTACCACTCTGTTAGACTTACAGCATGCAGATCCCGACTTACCGATCTTACGAGGCGGAATCTTGCGTAATACGGCTGCATTTGACCCTCGTGCGACATATGTCATTGTCGGAGGTGTAGGAGGTCTGGGTGCGGATATTGCCAACTGCTTGGTGGAGAATGGAGCAACCCACGTTATCTTGACATCACGTTCTGGAGCAAATGTGCGCCGTTCCCCTGACCCTTTCCTCATGTATATGCCGCTGAGCGCTCGTACAGGCATTCAGGCCGAAGAATCTAATCCGCGAGAAGCAAATAATTTCTCACCTACAAGGAAAACCTGGCGTCACTGTCGATATCCTTGCCATCGATTGTCTAGATGTCGACAAGACCAAAGCTCTCTTTTCAGCTCCACAACGTCGCATCGCTGGAGTCTTTTACCTCGCTGTGCATCTCAACGACCAAGTGTTCACCAACCTGACCACCGAGCAGGATTGGACAGCAGGTACTTTGTTTGATTCATTTGCATTGGGATGCTGCAGATACTAATGGCCATACGCACCAATTAGTTTCAGACATAAAAGTACAAGGAGTAAATGTTCTATTGCAGGCTGTCAATCCGAAAGATTTGGACTTCTTAGTATTGACAAGCTCCGTGGCCACTGTCACCGGCTCTCCTGGTACGTGACTCTTTTAGGCATGGCTTACGTGGAGCCGTGTTGAAGAAATATGCCGCTATTGCAGGCCAAGCAACTTACACGGCAGCTCAGGCGGAGATGGAAGCCATGGGCTCACTTTTGCCCAACACCATATCGGTTGCTGTGCCGCCCATTGTAAGCTTCATGTATCATCTCCTCCCTAGTTGGTTGCTCAAGTTATTTTAGGTCGACGGCGGCGTGTTTGTACGGAGTATGCCTGCGGGAGGTACCCGAAGCGTTGCCGTTGAGAAGGTTCGCGGATGACACATGTTGTCTGCATTACAAATTGACAGACGCATTACTCTCTCGTGCAGTACAAATATCTCGGAGTGACAGGGCGACAAGTCGCAGCATATTGCGTGGACGCCATCTGGAGTCTCAGCTCGACGGAACGATATTCAGTGTATATTCCTCCACTTGAATGGAAGAAGGTGGCAGACAGTAAGCGTACTACGTTTTCGATGCACATATTTGGCGAATCCTCAACCTACGCTATCAGTGAGTTCTCCAAAACACAGCTTCAGTTTGCGCCACCTTGTGGTCAAGGAAGTACAGGAAACTGGGGTTTCGGAAACGGACAAGAAATCAATTCGGGCTACATGCGCTGCGGTGCTTTCTCTGGAACTCGATGACGTGGAAGAAAACGTTCCTTTAGGCAGTTATGGACTCGATTCTTTGACATCTGTTCGCCTCAGCGGCATCTTGAAGCAGAACTTTGGTATCACGGTCACGCAACTCCAGTTGCTGAGTAGACACATGACCGGTGAGTGTGGAATACAGCTGGTGAATTAGTTGAAACTGACAATAAACGCAGTGGAAAGATTGCAGGCAATTCAAGAGGAACAGCGTCTCGCAGACCAAGAGGATTGCAGTGAGGCTGCTATTAACGCCATTGACGAAGACCGACTCGAGTACCAACTGACTCGTGACGATGCCGACAAGACCGTAGTGCGTCTAAACTCAGCTGCAGAAGGAAAACCGCTTTTCATCTTCCACGGTGCCGGCGGTGGTATTCTCGTCTTGCAAAAGATGGCGCAGGGATTACACTTCCCAGTTTTCGGAGTGCAAGATACTCAGGAAGCACCGATTACTGGGACCCTTGAGCAGCTCGCCGAATTCTACCTCTCAAAAATCTTTCAGGTACAACAAAGTGGACCGTATCGTCTTTGCGGTTTCTCATTCGGTACGTAGAGCTAACCTTGTTTGGTACTTTTTCATGGTAGTAATACTGAGTTAATATCATATATCAGGGACGTGCCTTGCGCTAGTAACAGCGCAAATGCTGCAGACTTCGGGTGAAACGGTTGAAGTTATTGTCATGCTCGATGGCGCACCGAATATTTACCAACGACCAGAATTTGCGACTAAGACTGTAACGAAGATTCTGGATGGCACACTGCGTTTCAACGTGAGTAACTCCATATCCGGTCATGGCGTACTGACAGCTTCGTAACAGATCATGAATCTCATAAATGATATGGTATCAAGTGGCACCCTTGACGGTGCATCAGATATTGCACATCAGTTCTCCGTTCACTTCGAAGAGGTTGAAGCTGGTGGGTCACCTAGTGCGAAGTGGGTCGCGAGATTCTGCAGGGCATATGTCGCACATGGTTCGTGGCCAGTTCCTAATTCACATCAGCACATCAGCTAATCTGCTGCTTCAAGTATTAATGGGCTTGCGCAAGAGCAGAGACATGGCGCAACGCATGAATGGCGCTGCGAAGGAACTTATCTGGCCTAACT
>JANHOG010000368.1:2488-17790 GCA_027627325.1 Phlebia brevispora
CNCNATATGNNTCCTGAAANTTTGAGTGTGTCANTGTCNTAGTTTTTAGTCCAGGTATNTTCTCAACTTACCAATTNACATCCAANTNNCTCTGCGTANTCATCGCACAATTCTGAANGCAGCACCTCNNNCTCCNAAANGAATNTCNACTANGGTACNCGGGCATGTCCCAGCATGTCATATNAACTCGAATNTTGGAGCCAATCNCATTTGAGGNCGTGCTATTCNTNGAGCAAGGTGGTTTTGACGCTGAGTGNGNATAGCCGCTCNNGGAAGATGGCNACCTCNNGTTGCAGGCTCNTTGCGGNGNGGTTNNCAGCAATTATCCCNTGTTCGGGCAGNCNGTGGCTCTNTNGNACNGGCNNAACTAAGCGATTGAANNGTGNNGACGNGAGATAATCCTCCTGCAAAGTGGTTTTTGCAGNNTAAGTGAGNGNGGTGNNTTGTNAGACANNAGCATACCTTNAANGGATTCANCNCTGNATTCAANTTAGNNANGCAGATGGANNGCAGTCATNNCCTNGTATTNGANNGCAGCAGGCAATNACTANGNAAAAGCTGTAGATACATGCATTTCACTACATCTAATCNANCTCATCTANNGCGANATCAGCTACTAGCTCGNANNGGNATNCNGACNTATTCTNANTGCNCGTANGNACATCAGNNGGTTCATACNGACACTCNATNNNGTCCTAAACTTTNGTNAGCATATCGCAANGACAANCAANNTGAAAANATNNNTACCACATTGATATCCNGNGNGAAGTCNTTCTTGCATCGCTCCAAGAGCCGATTGTATCGATGNACCTCCCTNNAATGCNTCAACNTAGTGNCNNNAGAANANNGAACNTNANGCACTTCCACNANTANGCAGCTCTCCCTANGNGACCAGCGCCNGTGTGNGTTTCAGCAGCAANTGTCCAGGTCTTCNTTTGGAANACGAAGAATCGAACGGTTCTCTTCATTTCTTCGCGCANGAGCNGGACTTCTTCTTCCCATCTAGATTTTGTAGCGCTNCTTCTGAACCAATGAACACGGAANGCTGGTGCCAACATGAGAATGCCGNGCGTGTAGCAGATGNGNNAANNAGGANGTACATTCTTCAAAATANTTCCTATACTTGGNATCGCTGCTGGCGTCGACAAAGTCCCACTTCTGNCACAGCCACGATNGCCNGACTCGACTACTACCNAGAGTCGNTCTAGCTTGAGCTCTCTCTGCCTTCTTGTTNGCCTTCTTAACCACCTTTGGGTCCTCGGGGTATGTGTCGAATGCTTTCAAATCTGCCTTCTTCAGTTCGCGGAACTCGAGGCTTTTATCATCCATCCCGAGAGCGATCAAGGCAGCCCGCGCCCAGCGATACGCGTCCGCATGAGTGTGCACTGTCTTCCACTTTCGATGCACTGCGCTCTGGGCTCGGGTCTTTAAGGACTGACCATGTACATTCCGCAGCACTTCAGCCACCCCGAAGCAGGTAGTGAGCTGGGCGCGAACTTCGGCGAGCTCCTCCGATGCTTGCGCCGTCCTCAAGTCCCTTTCCACGGACGTCGCGGTCTGCAACTGCAGATGAAGCCGAATCGCTTCGTCCTGGGAAGATGGTAGTTGGATATCGGTCTTGTTGACTTGATGCCATAGCGAGCTATGGGTGTGCTGTTCACGTAGAGCGATGAGTGTTATCTTCGTAACACATTCCTTTCCATAACGCACCTTTGACTTGCCGTCCTCCATCTCTGGTTGTGTAGTCTGGCTATCGTCGGTGGACAATGTGTCAGCCTTCCGCTTTTGACCATTTGTCGATGTATCAGGAGGTGTCCGCGTGCTAGGGAGCAGATCCNCNGGAGTTCCCCAGTCGTAAATAGGAGGGGAAATAACCCTCTTGGACATTGCAGCCAGGATCGAATCGCGCTTCGCTTCAGGTAAGCTGTCCGCCGNGGCCAAGTATAACGATGCAAGATAGACGGTCTCCTTCTGACGCCATGCTTCAAGGCGGATCATGAACGCGTCAGTTTTCTCTTTTGCCACCTTCTTGGAGTAGTTTCCATGTTCGCCTAACTCCACGAGNAGATCCGCACTGCATGTCGTCAGCATACTTAAAGTGTGATAGGCAAGCAACGCAGGCTCACNGAAGTTCCTGCAGNGTGATGCCTTCTTCGACAGTCNTGATAAGACCNGACGATGAGGCCACACTAGGTGCGCNAACTAGGAGAGTTGACAGCATGTCCTTTCTAGTAAGACCTACNATACNATCAGCGATGGTTGCCGCTGGGTAACAGAGAATGGGAACTTACGAGCCTCCTCAGCGGCNGTGTACGGATTGTCCAGTTTCTTCTCGGGCAACAACCTCAGCCTACGATCCCGACTACNCTGCTCTGTGATTACTATCCACGCTATTTCTCGATTCTTNCATACTTCCAGCGTTCCCTCGGCCAATGTCGAGGCCTTGACCTCATNTTCGAGGGTCCCCAGGTAGTCCNCCGCGAATCCTAGCTGCTTCAATGCATCCTGGTACCTTGCCTTGAGATATNGCNCTTTTAGGGAGTGTCAATGTTGTTCCCTCTTCAGTGCCTGGTACAATGAGCGAACTTACACATGTTATTGGTCCTTTGGTTATTCTTGTAGTNGTGGAAGTCATTGATTACATCGTGCCGATGTCCTGAAGCCATTTCTCTGGTACGCAAAGAGATTCCGTTGAGAGCNGACCAGATGCGTTCTACTNCTTCTCCGTCCNTCATACCTACTCCGGTAAGGAAATGAAAGGACCAAAGGAAGCGGCAGCGAGGATCATGCGCNGGAAGATGAAACTTTCCGACGCCCACTATCAGTCTCAATCTGGGCGCAAAGAATCTGGTGATGNATAGAAATTCTGGCAATCTCGACTGCAGCTCTNCCATCNGCTTCCAGAAGTATATGCGAAACTGACACATGATGTCATACNCCATGATAATCACCTTCAGCTGCGTCCAATCTTGACAGCCNGAAAGAAGGGCAAAGTCCGCGTTGGGAAACCTACGAGCACGTATCAGCAGCGAATAGAGTTGGAGATAAGCAGTGTNCCTTTNNCCCTTTTGGAGATCAACACCGCTCCCTGGNAGTACGAACATGTGCCTCGAGCACGACACTCCTATCNTACCAGAGACAGAGCCCCAGTGCCCTGCGTAGTTCATCGCGCGGAAGTTGTGACATGTGGAATGCTACAACTCGGTCAATATCGAGACAGGACAAACGCTATCGAGGAACACACCTCAATTTTGAGCNGACCTAGCGTCTTGATGAACTTCGCAATGTCCGACTCATGANCGAAATAGGCTGCGCCTTCCGTCNGTGGGAAATNGTTCAAATCTCTCCTCTTGTCTTTTTGATTGGAGACAAAATTGCCATCGATGGCGAGAAAGCCACCTTCAAGATATCTGAAAGCCAGGTTAGACTACATTCACNAAAGCCAACGTTGTGTACGTACTGAAGGGCCNGTTCCCTTGACTCCCATGCAGGGTCCAGGTTGATGCCCGGATGAGGGCACGCAGGACACAGAGTCGCTAAACTCCTCGGTCTCATTTTACGACTAGGGTTCTGGTCGTGCCGCTGACACAGTGTNACGTAGTTGAATTCTCGGACTGCCCACACGAACTCGTGGTAACNGTCCTGTATTGCAGTGAATCAGCATTGTTCGCATCCAGCCAAGATAGAACAGCTTACATCGAGGTCTTCTGGGAAGACGTCTTCNTNCATGCGCATGAGAGTTTGGATGAAGTCGTGGGCGTTCGTATGTGCCTGCNCTGAAAGAACGCGAAACTTGCNCATTACGTCAAGAGTGAATACGGTTCNGGGCATTGTCCAGGTAGCAGGCCATAGGTCTGCTCCGAGCAGTTGCACCGCGTCAGGCTGCNCCTCGAAACCAGCGTGGAAGCACCNGCAGAAGCGCACATTTACTCTGGAAATGCCACGCTCGTGCACCACAACCAGGGCNCGTGTGTTCACCGNAAACGTACACGACGTGCCTCCATGTCCAAGGTGGATAACAAGCCCAAGATCGCTGAGAGCNTGTAGACTCCAGTGGCGACTGTCCCGATCGAGCTTGCGAATTCGATGAAAGGGGTGGCNATGGTGGTATTTCCGTATACAAGTCCCGCAAAGGATCGGTGCTTGGAAGCAATCGTCACAGNGGTACACGACACCCTCGTGCTTCGCTTCCTTCTTTGCGGCCTTCTCTTGGCAGCTAGCNCTGCAACATGCAGGGAACGTCGAGGNGACTGCGAAGCGTGCGTACAGAGCGTCTGCCGCGACAGAGGCATGGTTGTCAAGAAAATCGGACATGCGGTCTGATAGTGTCTGTCTCAAGCNTCACAAAGATGTAAAGCATCGACAAATACTNGAGCTCACCAATGGGGTCGGCTTCGTCTCAGAGTCCTCCTCGCCTCTTTCATCTCCAGGAGGCATTGCCTCTTCGATAGCATGATCTTCGAAAGAGGGAGCNGGGATGCGAACAGGATGAGNGGCCTGCGACGATTCAGACCTCACAGTCTTAGAGACCCTTCTTCGAGGCTTTGTGGAGTGATCCCCTCCCTTCGATATGCNCTTCTTGTTCTCTTTGCNNNCNCATACATTGAATANGCCGTGGTCGCCGCCGATGGTTGTCAGAGTGCTAACNGNGGTACCACTCCTTTTGGAAGGAGAGCGTTCGATGTGGACGGGTTGCACNNGACGCCTTTTGGGTGTGCTGGGCTGCATCGTCGTCATTTCCTCNGGCACAGCGAGGGAATCTGTTCACGCAAAGCAGCCAGACCACACGTAATCACCGCTNATGAAGATACAATAATAGAATAGTACAGAGCAGGGAACGACAGGTAGAAATGTGTGGAGGGACCCNTACAACTAACGCGACGACNANGANGANGACCAAAACGACCTTCNCATCATAATCTAAGACCCTCGAAGNGAAAGGAAAACATATAGCCTGCGNCCGGAACATCCNGGGCATATCTCTACTTGGTTTTTGGACCCGTACCGAACCTATGGATAGCTTGTATTTCTAGAAGCNTCTGAATGATCTCGCGTTAGCACTCTTAGCATGAGAACAATGGGCAGACAAGGGTACTCACTGGGANTGACCAATAACACGTATGCCTCGTGTACAGATGGCATGAGCTGCTCATGGGACGTGTATCGCTGAGCGCTCGTGTCTNCCCTATCGAGGAGTGGGGCCAGCCCGATGTTCTACTTTCTTGAAATACTATTCTACGGTACAATTGAACACGAGTATAGAGGGAATGAAGGCGATAAGCGTACTAAATATTGCAGACTTCTATATTATGTGCGGGTATGAATGCAATGGGGGTATAACNCACACGGTNGTGAGCGTGTGCATCGGCCGTCGTGTGGCATCGGGTTTCTCGACGTCGGTTTCCAGGTCGATCCGAGACAGGGACTACGACATCCTCGCCACGATGTCAGTATGACTTCACTCGTCATAGGAACACAACTTACTACAGACTCGTATTGCGCAGATACCCTGTCCTCTGGCGACGGGAGACTGACAGCCATCGCTGGAGAGAGCCATGCACGCGTATGATACAACCGGTGGTGTTGTCCACAGCTTGAAGCTTGGACCTCGAAGACCCATGAGGATTGGAAGAGAAGAAGTGGGAGACCGAAATTCAACTGAAGGTGTCGGCCAGNNGCAGCTTCAGGGGGCTTACGACGATCCTGCGGGNGTACTGTGCGACATAACATTCGGACAGTTAATCACCTCGNGACACAACAGTCGAGAGGNGATTCCATANNCTGAGGGAGAGCGATGGGGGGCAGGACCATGCCAGGCCGGGCCCAAAGAATATTGACGCCGCCCTGGGTCCTATATANCCAAGGGCAGCCCAATCACTCGTGCATCAGCACNNGAAGGCTTGACCATTTCGGATTGAATTCNACGCAAGTAGTCGTTCTCACGCTCCTAAGTTTTTGCTTCGCNTTATCGCCACCACCTTCGTGCCTGCAATTCTTAACTTACATTCCCTTTCTTTTGCTAGGGATCAGCTTTTTAATACTNTTTCAAGTCTCCATCCTAGGGATCAATTCACATTGCGCAGAAATAAGGTATGTGATTTATGTACCTTACACTCACGATTTTGTCTCTCATTTATGTTTCTTGACCCTTTACAGGTTCGTCGGTGGTTACAACATGTTTGAAATCCACGGTGCATTTGGTAGGCCTGTTAGGGTCACAATGCTCCGTGGTGGCAATTGTGTCGCCTGTTGTGGCNCCCTTTGTCGTCAGGATGAGCCNATCGACCTATAGTGGTCCATGGGTCTCATTGGTAACGAGGACTTGGGCTTTCACCCCTCGTCATTTGTTACACGTACGAGTTTGGTCGTGTCGGCCCCTCGTACGCTGACTACGAATACAGCATGTNGGTGATCGCAGACGTGAAGATACCCTGTAAGATGTCATGCGCGAGCCTCNNCTCCTCGCTCCGTGGCGGCNGGTCTGTAGTGATGGTCATCACATCCTCGATTATTGGACTGACTTGTATAGTTGATGGTGGGTGTTCACACTCCTCATACTCTAACCTCGTATAGATGGCNGCCCCCAACAATTTGTCTGGCGGCGCGAGNGTCNACGAAGATCTCCTTGGAACGCTCCATTCTCCGAGCACGAGGTTCGACCCCGATGCAAGTGGAAGAAAAAGGACAATAGCCNTGTGACCACTCNGTACTCTCAGAAGACCCCAACAACTTCAGCCGANGCCTTGGCAGTTCCACTACCTTGTCTATCNCTATCTCCNGGCGCCGAATATCTGCNGGTGTCCCCTCNCTTGCAGGATATACCCATGTCGCCTCGCACAGAAGATGTGCCCATGCCACTCCGCACCGAAGAGCCATTCATCCCAGCTGTCANGCCNGATTACTCCGCGCATTCGCTACCACGNGCTGAAAGTACCACAGACCCATCCATCAGTTCAGGCATTCNCNCCTCCAGCAGTGCGGACTCNCAAAAGGATTGGATGCATCGCGTTATGCACAAACTTCCTCAGGGCGGTAAGCACACCATTATTATCCGCTCAGCTTTGCCTAAACCTGAGACTCTACAACAGGAAGTCTACNGTGGCGAGATGGGCTCGTTGCGGCAGAAACAGANGATCATAAGTTTGTGATAACGTCACCCAACGTCACCTACGTCCCTCAAATGGTGCATGGTGCCATCAGGGTTGTGCGCCAATGGAACGGGCATTTTGGCATCCATGACCCAATTCTCTGGCCGCAGACTCTCGTGAACAAGCCTCGATTCAGNTGGCTGGTGGCTGTGTCTCNGCAGCCAGAGGATGCCCTAGATTACNGCTGTCNGATCTGGGAGCCCCTGTGCACAGCCGACATCGTNGTTGTACAGGATTCTTTTGTTCATGGCTTTGCCGTGGTCTCTTCAGAACGGCGGCGCAAGCTCAAATTTGTCNTCGATAGACTTTTGGTCAGGGCACGTGCCTTTCGAGAACAATGCGGAGATAAATATNAGGAGTTTCTGGGCCTTGCGAGCGCGTTAGAGCAGGCGTTNNATAGGCTTGATTTTCCGTCAAGCGAGAGAGATCTCATCTGACAGCATGCGGCTTTCCAGCGATTTTGGTTGTTGGCAGACGCGTGGCTGGAATTTCATGTCCACGTCTCTTGCCTGATCAAGTTTGCTGACCCNGAAGTACGTCTTNNCCCCAAACNACNGACGGATCTAATGGGTGCGTTCACAAANGACCCTGAATTAGTGCAGGAGCTGCTGCTAGCNGGCGTTCCTGTATGGTTTGTCNNGCATGCTCGTTCATTACAGGCAAACGATCTTGTTCTGAAGAGGGTCCAGCTTGAAGAACCTCGCTTCNGTGAGGACACCNGTCTGTTCGCTGACCTTCCGATCTACGAGGCCTGGGCAGGCGAACAGCATCTACTAGCGATTGCCNCTCATTCACATGGCTATCAAGATCTCGATAAGATTCTGGCTCCTGATGTGCTGCATCGGGATGCCATCCTTCNGCCTTCCAGTGCTGCACTACTGGACGGCAGGCGCCCACAATATTCNGACGATGCTCAAGCAGCTGGCCCAGNAGCCCTGCCCTCCAGCNNGGTACAGCCTTCCGGCCNAATTCNGCAGCCAAAAGATACACAGTTCNCGGAGCCAACCTTGTAAGTTCATTGGAATATTGTTACCTATGAGGGACTGACACTTTTTCNCAAGATGAAACACCAAAGGCCAGCAGCTCTAAAACTNNGCTCAATGGGCACCAATCTNGTAAGGTCACGAGGAATCTATGGTACNCTCAAATCTGATTACGTATGATAAANGCAAAAAGCGTAAGGCNGGCAGCTCTAAGAACCATGCCGCTCAAGTCTCCAAACCNGTTGAGGACCAGCGCGACAAATGGGAGGAGCTCGAACANGACCTCCTTCCGACAAGCATCCCTGCTTGGAAGAACGCATTATCTCGTGTAAACCGTAAAGCCAAGGCGCCNACACNCGGTGATATTTGGGGTTACTGGCTTCCGGAACCAGCCCTCTTGGTCAATACTTCAACGCGTGTGGAGCGGTACTTGTGGAACTGGCTTCGTATTCGCCAAAGTTGGAATTGGATCCTATCCAACGACTTCCTGCAAAGGNGCAGGATGGGACCTGCTAAGACCACAAGAGTGGCGCGAGTACCTCAACTANGCCTCGTGGTCTAANGACGATCTCACCAAGGACACGGACACGGCCCGGCGCAAGCGAAGAGTTTTCGAGGTCTTCGAGAAAGCTTTCNGGTCTGATAACNCGCCTTCCAGCCTCGATTACTGCCCGAAATGGTTTAGAGNGGAATGGTCGATCTCAAANGTGCAGCAGACACNTGAAGTCATGTGGGAACTCTGCGAGCTGGGCTTTCGTTACGAGCTGCTCGCACTAGATCGCCATCTTGTGCCTCATCTAGAAGGGGATGCNGATCAGAGGGAGTATNGGGAAGCTAGGCGGCGTGCGCGTATACAGCAGGTGTTTTGCNGTCACCCGTTGATTCTGTCTGCGCTTCCNGTTTGTAACGAGGGTCTTTCAGCTTCTGATGTGAGGGATCGCGCGGAGTCTCTGGANGNGCTGCTCAGCGTCATCAAGCGCTGGCCCAACGTTCCTTCTGAAATTCAGAGATCTGGTAGGCTCACCGCNTCCGCATCCATCGCTGAATTAAACAAGATGGAGGACATAATCTGTCTGTGCTATGTCCAAAAGTTTTACGAAGCATCTGGTCNGCCACCTATCCTCCCTCGTTCGTTTCCTGTTGTAGAGTAGCTGTCTCAGATGGACGTACATTGCNCTTTAATTTTTCGGCTCTTTAGTTGTATGTTTTTAGCTTGGNAACAAACAGTTATGNAAGCGGTCTTCAACGAAAATCNNCNGTGTGTACTAGTATTAGTAGTATTTCCTGCATAATTGTATTCTCTCTGACTGTCTGAGACCTTGCTCAGCNCGTACATCACTATGGGGCAGCCCTACGCATTCAGTGACCAAGAGGTTTCCNNCATGGTCGAAGCAGCAAGCTCNGAGGACGTGACCGTACTGCTCANCATGGNGTTGGACGANGAAGATCCAGAACAAGCGAACAAGGGAAGTTCAAATANGACTATGAAGATGATGAAGAAGAAGAAGAAGAAGAAGAAAAAGGGTAAGTTATCTGGCGCAGACGCAGAAGGGGACNGTCACGCGGAAGAGGAGGATTGTCCAGAAGAACGTGGTCCCCCTTCATTGCGGGCTGTAGCCCAATTAATCTANGGCGTACTCGAACAGGAATGTCCTGTGCAACAANNATTGAACACGGAAGGGAAGAGGGCTTTTGACAGANGTAGCAAGCTCATGCNGCAAGAAGGAGGTGTGAAAGCCCGTCGAGTNTACAAAGAGACTGAACAGCAGTACGAGGCCAGAAAAGAGCGTCGATTCGCGGTGCNTAGNGATATAACGTCCCCAAGCACAGCCACTTACAAACTTGCTTTCTAGTCCGTATACGGATGGGTGCGGAAGAATGTCAGCCCAACCTCGAATTTTAACCTCCATGACAGACATGTCTCTGGATGTCTTCATCGCTGAGGACNGCCAAGGCTTGAGCTCGAAAGACCGAGTCAGCGTTTGGAGTGTACTTGAAGCAGTACAAGGTGGAACTCNAAGGCGAGTTGGAACTCAACGGTNGCAAGTTCAACATAGGGCAGTGGATGAGCAATGCCAAACGTTTGTTCGTGGGCTTGCCTGAGGAGGAGAAGGCACGGTTGCAGGAGGAGGCGAACTCGCTGAACGAAGCAGCCCAGGTGCCCAAGTCNACCCCGTGGCNAGGGATGTACGTGCAATCTTACTGTCTCTCGCACCAGGTACTTATGTCNGACTTCATTTAGTCTGGCTGCGCAAGTCCCAACACATGCACAGGCATGTTTGGACTTCTACCATGACAAGATCNGCTGGGAGGGCTTCTCGATCGTCGGGGGTGTGACTGNGAAGGGCAATATCNNGTCCTATACAGCGTAAGTACATCTCAAAATAGGCATGCATTCTTCCNCTAACTTGTCCCAGCNTTTNCGCAGGTGTTGANGGCAAAGGCTTTGACTTCCTCGAAGCTCTACTGAAGAAGATCAAGTGGAACCGAGCGCATTGGGATGCCTTCNTCTTTCAGTACATGCACGACCTATACAATAGTAAGTCCTGCTCTCACNTTAAACCCTCCAGGACTTTCATTAACCGTGTCGCAGAGTATCCAAAGGCTAAGGGCTCAAGCGTACCTTCTTCAGGGCCCAATCTGAACGAAGACAGCGACACCTGTGAGCATCACTTCGACAGTCAGACTCTTTACTAAANGCACTCCAGCTTCNGACATAAGCCTGGAATCGGAGGAGCGCGATGAAGAACAAGGGCTAGATGAAGANGACAAAGGCAGGGATCATTGCGGCAANGGAACTANGCATGANGTACACNGCGCCGAACCCGCTTTGCCTGAGCACGATATGGAGCCCGCTGNNCCTGAGCACGATATGGAGCTCGCTGACNGTTGGCCGACAGCTGATTATGACCCCGACGCCGGTGGCGCATCGCTGTCTCAAGTNGATCCGAACGTCTCTGCTAGTCGAGATGACCCAACAGCTGATCATGATCCCGACGTCNCTATCGCATCGCTGTCTGTTCCTCCAGCCTCTCAAGTCGATTCGGGNGTCTCTACTCGTCATGATGACCCACCCATGCCGAATCTGCNTCATGATCAAGCTGCAAATANGCNGACACTAACGGAAGACCAACTGCGCTGTGCTTTACTGTTGCTTGGTTTGAGTTTTGCACAAAACGAGAAGGACGCTCATAAAGTAGCTTCCCTTCCGCACAGTGCTGACGTCCCTGTGAGTTCTTCATTGCTTCGANGCGTGGTGAAAATTCTAACCTCCTANAGGGCTCTNAATCAAANGCGACAGCCTNCANGCTCCTTTCATGCGATGCAGACACTATCGTAGGTCATTTTTAACGCCTCAGTTTGGCACAAGTATGCTGAGTTCCTCTATAGAGTGCTGAAACAGACAGGGCCTATGTCACGGACGAAGCACCTGAGAAGCAGCCCAACAGGAATCAGAAGCGAACTGTAAGCTTTTTGTTCTGTCAGAGTTTGGTGAACGCGCTCACACCCTCTACAGAGTATGNACATGGTCGACGCACATAAGAAGCAGCCTCTTGGAAAAGGCAAGGCGCGAACTGTGGGTCTTTTGGCTTCTTCAGAGTGTCGCGAACATGCTGACTGTTCTGCAGAGNNCGAACAAGATTTCCTCAACGGAGACCGAAGCACGCACGACCCAGCTGCCTAGGAAAGGCAAGAAGCGGTCACGTACTGCCCTCNATGACAGTCCCTCAGGTTCGGGCCGCNTTGTGCGACNAAAAACCTCNCATCCCAGTCCAGGCGGTGCTGACGCAGTGCTCCCGATGAGATCCGACAGTAGCGTAGAAGCCGTCGACTCCTTGAACCNGACTGGGCGTCCTGTTCGAGCTCGAAAGTTGAGCGCTNGAGCTATGAACAACGAAGAGTGCNTACTTAGTCTTGATCAGTAGCCTACGTTAANGCAGCAACNGGTTCACAGGCTCGACCGGGCAACACATAAGGNGCCGCGNGCACGAAATTCTAAGAATGCTGTTTCTTAAACGAAGATTNCAGGCAACATATCACCTCAAAGTGACTGATGATAGACAGATCNCACNAAAATGAGAAAATACATGTGTTTATTTCCTTCCGTAGATCTCCTAGCACTGAAATGCTCGTCTCGCCTAGACCCTATGANGTTTACGCNTGCGAAGCTCNGCAGGTTCCTNNGTCCCATTTTCCAAACGTGAGCATCACAATCTGCTCCTGAAAGTCGAAAATACCNCAGTCNTTCAGAGGCNGAATATAGAGCAATTTGNGCGGCTTATGCGTTGTCNGCNGAAGTACGTCGCGCGAACAATATATTAAGCTGACGAGTGCTCTTGACATTCCTGCACTACAGAGCACCNTGATGAATTTTCCATGCGAATCACNAGGCTCCTCTACNTCTGCGAGATCTTCGCTACANGAGCTCCTGCCTACGGTGAGTCTACCGCAAGCATNGAAATAGAAATCTGATTGTGTTGCTCTCTCGTAGCCGAAGGGTGTCCGAGTCAATTTTGAAGTGGAACCNGTGAAGAATATGTTGCCGCATCGTCTCCCGCTACAGCTACCTCCCAAATGCCATTGTCCCATGCATGTCAAAATAACTACTCACTTCGATAAATGTGNGGCTGCAACTGAATACTCNTTTTGCACGGAAGAAAAGGTCATAGTCAGNGTGCTCGACCTGTAAGTAGTTCGTGCGATCCCTGAAACCATTCTAAAAGACTTTCCCAGCGAGGTCCANGGACCAAAATGTGACGGTGGGCGGGACTGTGGCTATGCGGAGGTCAATATGNAATTGGANNCAATTTTACTTCTGATTGGAATCTCCGCTTGATTCCTGTCGTATGCAATCTTGTACTTGTTGTCTGTAGATCAGCGATTCGCNCGTTCTCTGTCCGACTTGTGTACGATCTGTCATGTTATATGCGAGCTGTCAGGATCCCTGGCCTGCTCGTCCCACTCCGCTATGGCTTCACCCAGCGTAAAGCTGGAATCANCTCAATCNCCTGGATGCTCCGATGGTACNNAGGAGTTTCTCGTACGTACCCNGCACGCACATCCCTCCGCTATCCCTCTGACNACCTACAGGGTCTCNGACTGAGCCAGTCGAAATACATCAAGTACCGTGACTCCTCCCAGTCCCCGAGAATCGAACCTCCATCAAGCGTACTAGCNGAAGAGGACGTTTCGGACTACAAGTCTGACATCCCCAGTCAAGGTTANGACTCTGAGGTCGACGAAAGGCACGGTNGTGCTGCNCGTAACTCCTCCTCTCACGGCAGCGACGANGACGACGANGACGACAGCGAGAACACGGAGAGCGCAGAGTCGATCCTCGATAACAACCCCTTAGAGGTGATTGAGGCCAGACGGGCTAAACGCTCCCTTCCCGATACTCGAGTTTGTAGCATTTTTCTTTCTGCTGCATTCCATGGCGAGAGAGCTGATATGAGATTGATGCCCTAAAGGAGCGTGCAGGCAAATGCGTGAGGCGCGCGGTACGTGACTACAATGTCCACAATTTGTGTTCTAAACTTATCCTCTAGACTCTCGAGCCGCCTGTACTGGTCAAATGGTTGCGCGTCATAGTTTGGATGCAAAACAACGTAAGCAAACAGCTTCAGGCTCAGTAGCATTACTCATTATATTATCTAGAGCCCCGCTGTCTTCTGGGAGCTGATTCCGCTGTCACAAAAGACGTTTCGTATTATGGATCTCCCCGCTCTCAAACTTGCATCGAATCGGACAATGCTATTGTGGAGTGAGGAGCACGAGAAGTGGTTTGACTTTGGGGAGACAGATTCGCTGGCCGTTGATGAGCAGGACGTGGTCCTGCTTCGCTGGGCGATATTGAAGAGACATTGTCTCAGTCACTTCGATAAGGAACGCGAGCCGGTTGTTCCGCCTTGGATGCATGATCATCCACCACCTGCACTCGAGTAGATCCGGTCCATGTGTCTATTTACTTCGTAGGGCTTTCGATGCTTTGTGGCCGTGTGATTTAGATATAACTAGTCGATGTGCGGTTTGTGCTCAGCGTAGTGTTGAGCACTCAATATGCCGTCCATGGCGCCCTCGTCGAACCCGACATACTACTCAAGGCAGGAAAGTTTCTCTTTTGCAGAATTCCGGCATTGATATCATCTCAGACACCGAGCCGAAAGGCTTTGTTATCAGCGATCATACCACGCCGCTCATTGGAAAATCAAACGAAAAATATCCAAGGCTGAACGGCAAGCCATTCTGCGAGAACTGCAGCATCTTGATGTCCATGGCGATAGGTATGTTGACCGCTGCTTTCGTTCGACTATACTCATGTTGTGTAGGCCGTACAAAGATCAGATCCTGGATCATTCAACGGAAGAACCGGACCCTGAATGCACACCAAGCATGGCCTACATGGAAGACATGCACTACGATTTCATTGAGAAATTGAGAGAGGAGTGTGCACGTGAATGGAGGGATTCCAACATCGATTGGGTCTCGGCCGTCTTCATACCTAGGTTGAAGTGCGAACTCAAACCCCTTGTCGACAGCGCGCTCGCTTCCGCTGAAGAGATCAGATATGAAGGTCTACCTCCTAAGTTCAAGCGTGCCCTGCATGGGCAGAAACGGATCATCGTGTTATTCCATCAGGCTATCGAGCTCGCCGAGCAGGAGGAGATTAATGCATGGAGACGTGCTGAGTTTGATCGTGCACTCATTCATTTCGGGCGACAGTGCGAAAATAACTTTTTTTCTGTGGAGTTGGCACGGCTAACTTCAATTCGATATGGTCTAGGTTCGATCAGGATGCGTTTCTTAAAGTTTACGGGTTCTAGCAACTTGCATTTGATAATTGCAAGCAAGGCGTGGTTGGATCGGCATGTCTCATTGTTCTCTGAGACTTGGTGTAGTATCAAGTAGGTATTACACATGTTTCAATTGTTCTGATAGAACTTGATCACAACGCGCCTGTGATTTATGAGTCCTACCTACTCGTGCGTCGCTGACGGGACTTTCCGTTGTGACTTGTTCCCGTTCAAATCGTATCGTCTGAGGATATGGCGTCAACTATGAAGACCCGTTGGGAGGTGAAGTCGGCCAAGGTAAGTACACCATGTATTCACTTAGATCGTTCTGCTCTCATTTCTTCGATAGCCACATGCAGCTCGCCGCCGTAAAAATT
>JANHOG010000369.1:0-17784 GCA_027627325.1 Phlebia brevispora
TTACACATTGTACACATGTATAGTAGACCACACAAATATTTGTATAAATTTTAATTAAGTCTATCCTTTCATACAAAGCAATCTNTTTTNAAAAACTGCAATGATCAAAACTGTTTCAATGCATTCTTTTACATAATAAATCCATATATCAGGAACTACTAGTTCAAATATGGCAAATGTTAAACCAAAAGATAGCCAACACCCTAAGCTACGATTTGCATCTACATTTACCATATTTGGTCTAACCATTCCCATGCTATACATTAAACATTCTAAGTGTTGCAAACATTGAAACAGTTTCGTAAGTCACTGTACTGCAATGGCAGCAGCTTCATCCTATTGTTGCAAAGTTAGTTGATCGCATCAAAAGCTGTTCAGTTAGACAGCACTCAAGCCACTCATCACATTCATATTTTGAAGTAATTGCAAGACATCGTAGACTGCACTTGCTAGTGCCATATTTGATGCTCTTGCTGCAATATTGAGGCAATGCCTGATGTTGCATCTAAGGTAGAGCACATCAACAAGTAATATTGATACAGCAGATGCAAGACATAGATTTTCATGCTGTTGATTTATAGTTACCGTGATGATAGCAAGACTGGCAATCTTTATGTATGATGGTAGCTGCCAGCAAGTTGAAACAATATTCAAGACATAGCAGACTGCCTTGGATAGAGACAGCCCAGGTAACAAAGCCTATAGTAATACAATTAAATATTGCAAGGCCCTCAAAGAATGTACACATACTTTGAGAGAATCCTCTAACATAATGTCCTCATCTCCACTGTCAGTTCTTCATGCCATGCCACTGGAAAACTTGGAGTTCAGGTGAGAAGCGCAACTTGATAAGACATTAAATCTATAGTGCAAAGATTCAGTTTGACAATCATGGCCAAAATGACATACCTGAAAAGCTTCATCCCAAACATTGTAGATCAGTTCATATGGCCCACAGTTGACACCTGTCTAGCATCCTAAACTGTGGCTCTAAGACAATGCATAAAGGCGTGCAAAGTAAAAATGGTCTTTTCACTATTAAAAAGTCAGTGATTATTAAAATGCCAAAATAAATGAGTGATACGAAGTATAAACAGAGTGAAGAACTAATTGTGATCAAGCTAGTAAAGTGAGTGTTAGCAGAGTAATAACCAAAGAACAGAGGTGGAGACACACAGAGAGATGGTGATTGAAGGGTGTTGACATGATGCAACAAGATCACCAAGCATGTGAGACTCATGAGAATTCTGATAGTGCTGGTGCACACAGTTTAGGAGTGCAATCTGTGTCCAGTATTCAGTGTGACGACCATCTCCTCTCTTCATTTGATTTTCTGCAAAATAACCTATTTATCCTGCTCTTAAATTTTAACTCAATAGTCATAGTAAGTTGGATTCACTCTTAAATTTAGTTTATTATTTTGAGATGACTGCCAAGATGGGCTCCTTCAAGACTTCACTGTACAGGTGCAGCTATTTAAGATTAAAAATTTTACTAATATTGGTATATCTCCTACATTTGTCATCTTTTAGCTATGCCTTCAAATGCTACTTGCAAATGCAGATGCACCACTGGTGATACAGAAGATGGAACTTTGACTGAGCCAAACAGCTGTGCCTCTTCTCTCATGCTCACTCTCACAATTGTTGATACTGCAGCACCTGTTGACATGCCTGTACCTCCTCCACTGCCTGCCGATGCACAGGCTCTAAAGAAATCATCATTCGAGAGGTGTTTTCACATAGCTAAGTACTTCAATGAAAATGTTCTTAATGCACCTACTTCTCTCTTTCTCGAATGCACACTCACAAATATTTTTATCAGAGGAGCAACACTGAACGTGGTCATCTAAAGTCTATGCTCACTTTCAAGCTTTCAACATCATTGTTAACAATCACTCAGAAGAGGTAAAATACCAGTTTATTTATAAGGCACATCTATACATATTATCTGTCTTTAATCTTACTATCTATCACTCATAGATCTATATAAGACTGTTAATCTCATTACATGTGTGCACTGAAATGACTCTACATCAAACTTCAAGTGTCACATTAACTGTTGTGAGGGCAAATTGGCTGTGCAAAGATCTTGCATCGAGAAGTTTGCTCATGAGTCAATCTATAGCAAGGGACAACTTTGCTACCTCTTCGCTCTGTAGTGTACAAATTGCTACTAGCTGTATCTCATTATTGAAGATCTAGACTTACTTGCTATTTTGCATATGCTCTACACTCACATTGAGGTCTCAAGTGCCATCACCGTCTCTCGCAACATCTATGAGATATTTATTATTGCATGCTCTCATCTCACAACAAAATTGCAGATATGCTTAATCAACTTCTTCTCTATACTATGTTTACTAACTAACTCTGTACTAGTTCTATGAAGGGCATGTTCACATTTGCCTTGATAGTTGAACTGCGTCCAATGACATCTCCTTTCTAGAAGTAACACTTCATCACATTGTAGACAGCAAGATTCAGTCAATCATATTAGACTTTATTTGGTGTGTGTATATAATACTCTTTATGATTCAAGCTCACAATCACTATTCTGTATTAGGCTTAGCAAGGCATACACTAGTGATTACCTCAGTGAGAAACTGGAATAATGTTTACATGACTATCATATTGACAAAAAAGTATATATGATGTTTACTATACTTACTTACCTTGCTAACATATTTTATTGCTTAGCTGCTTGGTGTAACTACTAACAATATCTCAAATAACAATACTTTTGTACAGGAGCTTAGTGACCTTAATGGCATTAACTTAACTCTTACACATGTCTGCTACTTTAGACATATTTGGAATTTGACAGTAAAAGTATGTTCTAGGTTTATACTATAATACTATATGAGTTTCTAACTGTCTGCACTCATAGGCGATGATATTGCCCTTTACTGACAAGAAGAAATCAGTGTGCAATTCTGTTATGCTTGCATTTTAGAAGAACAAGAAGGCTGTGTCTAGTAATAGTGAAGATGATGTCAGCAGTGAGAACAATAATGATGATGACCTCTTTGACACTTTGCTTAAAGAGCTGAATAAAGATGCAAGCGATAAAGGCACATCACTGGCTGAAGAAGAGCTCAATCTGGACTGCAAGGCTGCTGACTGCGACACTATTGAAGATGTCATCACAGAGGTGCATGCTGAGGACATGCTGTCCATTAAGAAGAAGCATCTTGAACACTTCACGGTTTTGAAAGTGCACAATTCTTCTTCAAATTGTCTATTTGGACCTATCCCTCATTTCTCTCACAGCTTTCTAGACTTGCTAAACACATTTTTCATTCATCCACCCTCTGCACTAACCTATTATCTATATAGACAAACTATGAACTCTCTCAAAAACAGATGATTCATGTAGTAGCCACATGCTAGAACTCAATGACAGATGCTATAGGACAGGTGCTGAAGCTTCAGCCTGCTCTTGACTATCTCTTGACATAGGCAAAGTATGATAAGGGTGAGAAAAAGGGCTTGTGCTGTTACAAACTGTTTGAAGAGGAGTGACAACTGTTCAGCAGCTGTTTCCACTATTGAGGTATGCTTTAAAGCTATCAAACTGGTTATCTAACTTACAATCTTCATTATAGGCCTTTCTACAAGCTATAGAGCAAGTATTCAAGTCTTCTATGCTGCTTTTACACCAAGTTATCCTCCTCATTGACACCTTGACCACCCACTTTGAAAAGGCCACAGCAAATTTGCAGCTACTCTATTTCATTTGCAGTGTAGCAGCATGCAGTCATTACATGCTGAACAAGTATTACAGCAAAACAGATGATTTCCTCATGTATTGATGTGCCATAAATGTGTATTATTCATATATTGATTGGTTTTTGAATACTGATTATCACATAGTGCTTCACCCTTTGTACAAGTTGAAATACCTCTATCAGCATGATTGACTGTCAGCTTGAGTCCAAACTGCTGAGGACATTTTACAAGACCAGTGAGAGATTAATTATAGACTTGAGAAGTTCAATTGAGATGAAAACATGACTACGGTAAGTCTCTGACATATTTCATGTGGCTATCTAACTGATGATAAATATAACAGACAACAGTGGCTTTCAGTGACGACTTGTTCACTGAAGTTGACACGTGAGGAAAAAGCAAGACCTGTGACCTAGTGGGCAATTACTTGAAGGCAGATATCATTGCATGTGAAGACCCTCTGAGCTACTAGACCACTCAACTAGGACAACACCCACTTGCACAGATGGTACTCAACTTTCTTTCCACACTGACTGCGTCCATCAAAGTTGAGTGTGCCTTTTTTAAAAGAAGCTCTAACAGTTTTAAAATATTGCTACATGCTATTTAACAACTCAATTTGTGCTTCGACTGTCCTTGCATCTTGGTCTGCAGTCAGGAACATCATTTTGGAGGTGCTTATTGTTGATCACTTGAAGAACAAAAGTAGGTGCACAAAAGGTACTGCTATCAACAATGTTTATGTCAATGACTCTAGCTCTAATGATATAGAAATGATTAGTTAATGTAGTCTACTGTGTGTACTATCTAGCTTGTTCAAAAGATCTATATAGATTGTTATCCTTTATCACAATCTTGACTCAAAGCCAAATGCACCTGTGAGATGCCAGACACCTAGAGCTACAGATTTCCAATTTGGCAAGTCTTTGCATAGATCACTTGGTGAGTACTTGCAAGCATTTAGGACTCGAGAAGAGCTTTATCAACTTCACATCATGATTGTTCATGAATGAGCTCATTACAGAGATGGATATAGACACTTTTTGTTCATGTACTGTACTTTGAAGTACTAGATTAATTAGCTCAGCATAATTCTGCATATAACTCCTACTCAAGCTGGCAATCTCATGTTCCTTTGTGGAGTATAAAGACAAGCTTCACATTGACAAGTTACAAAAAGTCATACCAGAAGATTCATCAAACCCTGATTAGTATAGATCTTAGTCAATTGACTTCAACTAAATAGGATAAGTATCTCAACCTGCTGCTCAAAATATACAAAGCTATTTATCTTGATAAGTCTTGCACCTCTGTCTTTAGTACTAGTAGTGGCAATAGCAGTAGTAAAGATTCAAATGCTATAGAGACTGATGCTCAAGCTAAGAGCAAAGGCAAGAGCAAGGAGCATCAGGCCAATTTGACTCAGACGAAGAAGAAATCTTGTCTCATTTGCACTGTCAAAGAGCTGAAGAAGAAATTTCAGTTGCACAATACTGAGAACTGCTATGACAAGCCTGGCAATGAGAGCAAATAGCCTGCTGCTAAACCAACTTCTGCATTGATAGCACATAATTACAATAATAGAAAATAGATGCAGCTGAAGAAGAGTTTCAAAGTGCAACTTATAGAGCTCATGAAGAGTTTGGATTTGAATGAAGAAGTCATGGCAATCTTTGCTGAATCACTTCACATCAACATTGCAAGCATCTAAGAATTTGATAATTCCAAGTCTGTCATAATGGTGACAACTGCACAAGTCAATGAAGTGCAGTTGGGGCCTTCAAGAAAGTTAGACAAAGGCAAGAAGAAGGTTACTCATCAGATTGAATTGGATTTTTCTGAGGAACTGTAGAGGCTAATGTCTGCAATCTATAGTTCAGGAAAGGTATACTCATTGTCAACACTGAGCAGGACTTAGTAAAAGTAGTACAAGAATATTGTATGACTAACACTGCTCATAATAAGAAATTGTCTTTTAGACTTTCTGTTACACTTTGAGTATATGATAAGAAAGCACATAGTAAAAAAGCACAAGCTAAGGCTTTAGTTGACTCAGGAGCTACAATGAATTTCATTAACTGTACATTCATTGAAAGAAACAACTTGGTAACAAATAAGTTGGCAATACCATATGACATTAAGAATGCAGACAAAACTCTCAATATTGTTGAATAAATAAGAGAATATGTCCAGGTCTACATTAGGATTGCAAGTCATAAATTAACTCGTTACTTTTTTGTAATACAGTTAGGTGATAAGAATATGATGATTGGCTACTTCTACTTGTATAAGTACAATTTTGAGATCAATTAGCAGAAAGAGAAATGGAAGTTCATCAGATGTCCTGAGACATGTGCTGCTAGATCTTGTAAAATACACTCTGTTGAAGCTAAAAATCAATGAACTTCAACTTGAATCAAATTTATCTTGAAAGTTCTCTCTAGATGATTTAAGAGATGAGAACAAGGATAATCCATACATTAATTAAGTTGATGCAAGTAACTCAGACAACCACATGCAAGTAGCAATAATTGTAACTATATTTGATGAAAAAGACATAGAAGAGAAAATCAATAAGTCAGACAAGGACACTATAACTGGAGAATTCTTAGTATCAGAATGATTACACAAGTATGGCACTGTCTTCTTAGAGAAAAAGTCAAAATGAATGCTGAAATATAAACTGTATGCTCATCTGATCAATTTTGAGGAAAGTGCCTCCCTTCCCAAACTAGCTAAGATTTATTTGCTATCACTGAAGGAGAGAAATTTGTTAAATGAGTGAATTGATGAAAAACTTTGCAAAAGATATATTTGACCTTCAAAAAGTTCTGTAGCAGCTCTATTCTTTTTCATTAAAAAACATGAGAAAGCTTATAACCAGTCATGAACTATCATGCACTTAATGCCATCATAGTAAAGAATCACTATTCAATTTCAAAAATTGCAGATTTAACTAATTTAATAAGTCAAGCATCGATCTTTATTAAAATTGACCTTCAATGAAGGTATAACAATGTCTGCATTCAAGAAGATGATGAGTGAAAAATAGCATTCATTATTAAGCACAGCCTCTTTGAGGCAACAGTCATATACTTTGATTTCTCTAATGTGTCAGCAACATCTCAAGCCATTATAAATGACATTCTGAGTAACTTGATCTAAAATGAGCAAGTTATAGTGTACCTTGATAATATACTAATCTTTAGCAATGACAAAAAGGAGCATTGCAAACTTGTCAAAGAAGTGCTGAAAAGGCTTTATAACAATGACCTCTACGCCAAGGCCAAGAAATATTTCTTTGAAAGAGATAGCATAGATTACTTCAATATGATCATATCCAAAAGTCACATAGAGATAGACAAGAAGAAGATTGCAAGAGTTCTTAAGTGGCCAGTACCACTAAAGTTAAGCAGGTACAAGCATTTTTAAACTTCATGAATTTCTATCACAGGTTTATTAAAAACTTTGCTAAGATTGCTAAACTATTCACAACCTTCATCAAGAAGGATCAACTTTGAGTATGAGATGAAGAGCAGCAGAATGCTTAGGTGCAGAAAAAGGCCTCTATCTCAGCTTCCATTTTACATATACTAGATGACATCAATCTTTTTCAGCTTGCAACAGATGCTAGTGATTTTGCAATTGGTGCAACACTGTTGCAAAAAGACCCTATAAATAAATTGTAGTACTTACTTACATTTTACTCTAAGTCACTCAATGTGAATGAACACAACTATGAGATTTATGACAAAGAGTTACTAGCCATTATTTGAGTACTAGAAAAATATCATCATTCCCTAGAAGAACATTTGAAAACATTTGAGATTTGGTCAGATCATCAAACTCTGACGTACTTCAAATCTGCTAGAAAATTCTCTCAGCAACAAATGAGATGGGCTTTATACCTTACACACTTTCATTACACTTTACACTACAAGCCAGGAAAGACAATGCAAGCTGAAGACCCTCTGTTTAAGAGGTCAGATCATGAGGAGGGGGTGAACCTCGATAATTCAGATCAAATTTTGCTCAAACTGGAACATTTTTGCCATTATGGCTATCGAGGCTTCTCATAAAATATCTATCAATGATGAACAAATTTTAAAAGAGGTCAAAAAAGCATTACTATCAGACAAAGTTATAAAGAGCTACAAGTCTCTTTTAGAAACAGGACTATGAGAATTTAAGAAATCACTGCAGGAATAAAACTATGAAAATGAACTACTACTCTACCGAGGCAAAGTCTACATTCCACAGAGCACAGATGATCATCTATGATAAAGAATTGTATAGGCACATCATGACTTACATTCAGCAGAACATTCTGAAAGGTAAAAGACATATGAACTCATCTCAAGAAATTATTGGTGGCCAGAAATGTCTATCTTCATCAAAAACTATGTGACAGGCTGCGATACATGTCAATGGATGAAAAATCATCTACAACAGCCTTTTGAACCATTGATGCCAAACAAAAAAAGTTAAAATCTGTGCTGCTCTGCAGAATTTCTTTGATGCTCAAAGCATTGCTTGCAGTCAACTCTAGACAATCTGTGAGATTGCACAAGCTAGAGGAGTGGATTGTGTTATGTTATGGCAGTGAATACATGGTGGACAGTCCATACTTGAGTTTAACAAGAGTAAGCAAACCTTCAGCCCAGCCAAAGAAGCTGTGCTTGTTAAGTTTGTTAGGGCTCTGGCACTCCATCAACTACCTCTTACATATGAACTGTTACATGCAAAGGCCAATTTCATTCTTGCTTTACGATATTCATTCATCACTGTAGTTAAATGTTGGTCATATCAGTTTCTCAATAGGCATCATGGCAAACTTTCAATGTATTGGAGCTTGGGTATGGACAACAAGCGTGATTATACTTTAGATCCTCATAATGCCAAAGACTACTTTGATATGCTGATGGAGATTTGTAAAAAGAATAATATAAAGATTAAGTTCAAGTTTGTGATAGATGAATCTTCAATAATACTTAGTAGAAGTAGTTTATGCCAGCATATTATTGAGCCTGTAGGACAGAAACATCAACCATGTCTTCAAGATGACAGCCGTAACAGCTTAAGCTTAGTGGTTGTCATTTGTTCTAATGGGTCTTTAGCAATGCAACCTACAGTTATTTTTCAAGGAAAGAACTTCATGAAGAAGTAAAATAAGCACAATCATTCAAATGTAATGTGTGCATCACTGTTCACTTCCAATTTTCAATGACATAATAACACTAATTGCAATGTACACAATATAGCATAGATGTATGATCAAATAGAGATATGAATGAGGAACTCAACCTCACATAGATGAAGGACTTCGAGCAAGATATACGTCCTTCAGGAATAGAGGCAAATGAGTGACATTTTCTTGCTGTGGCTAACTTTGACAGCCACCTCTCACTTGCTGTCTTTGATCTTGCATGAGAACACAGAATAGAGATAATTAGATATATTCCTCACTCCACACACCTATTGCAGAGACTAGACATCACCTATTTTGGTACATTCAAGATACTCTACGAAGAAACTCATCAGAAATATGAGCATAAGACAGGTCTACAAATAATAAAAGAAGCCTTTCTTGATATTTTAAAGAAACTCTTTGATCACACTTTCACTGCTGCTGCTATCAAAGCTGTGTTCTGTGTTACTGAAATTGAGCTGCTGAACTCAGAGGTTATCACACCAGCAATAATCACACTCAGTGCAGCATGCTCTGCCATAGTGGCATTTTCTCTTGAGCTTTTCTCACCTGTCTGAGCAGTGCTTTCTTATTTTTGAGCACTGCAGGAGCAACCTGGTGACCTCTCAGAGCCTCGTACACCCTCATCACTCATCTTCAAGTCTATTCTAACAGAGCCAGTGACTTCAATGAAGAATAGCCAATCATAGCCATCATTAATTCTTACTACACATAAAATACATGCAGACATTCAGCAAATGACATCACGTATCAAACAACATACATTGGAGGCTCGAAAGAGTTTATAGAGCTCATCTGCTGGTTTTTTGACTAAACCTAGCAAAGATCTTAGTTCTCAGTGCTGCCTGCCACAATCATGTATTGCAAATATACCTCAGCCATCTGATAATAGCCAACAACTCCTATACAAGCCTACTTTAACTTTGGTGAAAGAGCTCTAAGTGCAGAACATCAAGCTTTGAAAGGTGCTTCTCCAAGCTAAAGGACACATTGATGCTGCTGGGTGAATTATTGAAGCACAGAATGTGATGATGGCATTGCAGGCAATTGGATATGAAGAGCAGAGAACAAAGATTGGCATGAAGGAGACAAAGATACAGTCAAACTACGAGAAGCTGCTTGTTACTAAGACAGAACAATACTTGACAAAAGACGAGTTCTGCACAGCTGCAGCTGAAGATATAGCAGCACGAGAGACTAGGAAATCACAAGCAGTAGAACATAAGAAGGCAAAGCAAGCTAAAGCATTGCTAAAGTAAGCTCGAGATAATTGGAGAGCTAAGGAGGTTGCAGAGAGAAAGGTACAAAGGGCAGCAGACCTTAAGGAATGGAAGCAGAGGTGTAAAGCATGCAAAGTGAAGAGGATGAAGTAGCTGAAAATGCTAAGAGCTCCAAAGCATGCAGCGACACCAAAAGAACTAAGGATCCAGGCTGCAGACACCAATTGGTCGAAGAGAGATGAAGAGGAAGAGGAAAATGGATCATTGAGTGAGAATGATGATATTGCACTTGATGATAATTAATCTGTATGAGTAATGCAAGAGTTAGGTCCTATGTATATTATTCCTTCATTCTGCGTACTTTGTGAGTGAGAGAAGTAACAGAAGCTTGATATCAAGTTGAAATGAATTGCAGTTGTCAGTAAAGAACAGACTAGGCACTCATTTCAAAGACTGCGAGTTGGCCAAAAGCAACCAGTTCATTACGACTATCACTGTTCAGCTTGAACATATTGCATTTCTATTCTACGCTGGTATGTATTACTTTATATCATACACTATCTGTAGCACTAATTGCGATAAAGAACTGTTAGTATTTACGAGAGTGACACATGTCGCAAAAAGATTGTTGCAAGGAGCATCACAATACTCTAGTTTAAGAAAAATAAGTCTTATTGATATTAATTTACATTAATTATTACTAAATTACACTAATTTGTACTAATTTGTACTAATTTATATATAATTTATATATAATTTATGCTAATTTCTAGATAATTTCTAGATAAAAAGTAATTAACTATAATTAAAGAATACTAGCATGTATTAAACTATTTCTATTAAATACAGTCTTTCAAATGTGATGTTTTCTGCCTGTCTTGTCATACTTGAACAATGTAAGTAGATAATTGATGGCAGCACAAAGTTCTAGAGTGTGCTTGATAGCTTTTGTGAGAGAGTTTCAATAAGTGATGATGATGTGCACAAGTTGTTTTGATAGTATTGAGGCCTTATCACATGCATTTGCTAAATCCTCTCATAGCATAGATGAATGAAACACATACTTTGCAAGACCAGATAGCTACAATGTCTCACAAAACTATTGCAATGTTTGCAATACATGAAAAGATTGGACTGTAGCTTTTGAATGAGCATAAATAGAGTTAAAGTTGCATATGGAGAAAGTAAAGCCTGGTATATGACCTATTATTCATTCTAGGATTTACTCCAATCCATTTATTGGTTGTAGAGATGTGTGTATTTCTTTTAGATGAATACATTGCAACAGTTTTGTAGCTGTATACAGTGACTTATGAAACTGTTTCAATGTTTGTAATACTTAGAATGTTTAATATATAGCGTGGGAATGGTTAAGCCAAATATGGTAAATGTGGATGCGAATCGTAGCCTAGGTCGTTGGCTATCTTTTGGTTTAACATTTGCTATATTTGGACAAGTGGTTCCTGAGATATCGATTTATTATATAAAAGAATGCATTGAAACAGTTTTGATCATCATAATTTAGCAAACTCAATCTGGTTGTTATGTAGCAACTAACACTTGATGGCATCAATGTAGCTTCAGCCACCATCAACTATGTTCACTTTCAGCAATTTTGCATCAACAGAACTCTTTCTTTCCAACCACTATCATCATGAAAACCCTTTCTGAGGCTAAAATCAACAATATCCTCTCTCTCTTGGATCTGGGTCTTTCCTGCAGGCAAATAGCCAAGCAAACTGGTGCTTCTGCATCTACTGTATGCAGAGTTCATCAGCAAAATCGTTTAGAGCTTCCTAAGTCTTCAGGTGGTCGTCCATCAGCTCTTACTCCTACTACTATTTGGCATGCTATCCGTCTCATCACCACTGGAAAAGCCAACACTGCTGCTGATTGCACCAAAACCCTTTGTAACACCACTCCCAAATCCTTCTCCTATCAGTCCATATGTCGGGCCTTAAAAAAGCAGGATTAATGGCTGCTGCAAAGAAGAAACACCCTGTCCTCACTAAAAGGCATAGAAAGGCTCGGCTAGACTTTGCTCAAGTGCACAAAGACTGGACTTTGGAGGACTGAAAAAGGGTTGTTTGGTCAGACGAGACCAAAATCAATCGTTTGGGGTCAGATGGAAGGAAGTGGGTGTGGAAAAAGAGAGGAGAGGGACTTAGCGATAGGATAGTTGAAAGTACACTAAAATTTGGAGGAGGAAGGTTGATGTTTTGGAGCTGTATGACATGAGAAGGAGTGGGGTATAGGACACGCATAGATGGCAACATGGATGCTGACCTCTATGTGAGCATTTTGGAGGACGAGTTGCAGCAGAGCATGGAGTAGTGGGAGGAAACCTGGGACAATAAACTGTTTCAACAAGATAACGACCTCAAGCACACAAGTTTAAAGGCCTGCAAATGGCTCAAAAACTACAAAATCGAGGTGATGACATGGCCTGCTCAATCTTCTGACCTCAATCCCATAGAACATTTATGGCATCATCTCAAAACAAAGCTTGGAGAATATGAAGAGCCACTGAAAGGGATGAAGGAGCTGTGGAAGAGAGTGGAGAAGGAATGGGAGAATATTCCAAAGGAGGTGTGTCAGAATCTAATTGCTAGTATGTCTAGAAGGGTTGAGGCAGTATTAAAAGCAAAAGGAGGGTATACAAAGTACTAGAATTTTATTTTTTTGTTGAGAATTTCTTAGTGTTCAAAACTGTTTTGATGCATTCTTTTACATAATAAATCGATATCTCAGGAACCACTTGTCCAAATATAGCAAATGTTGAATCAAAAGATAGCCGACGACCTAGGCTACGATTCGCATTCACATTTACCATATTTGGCTTAACTGTTCCCATGCTATACATTAAACATTCTAAGTGTTGCAAACATTGAAACAGTTTCGTAAGTCACTGTATTGCAACACTAATAATCTGTGTATAGAGCTTTTATTTGAATAGATAAAATGATGAAAATATTTGTGTAGATGCATCTATATTAGAGTATGCTTAANATAATTTTGNANAGNAGTAGAGCAAATNNTACAAGAGATAATTAGTAATATANANATATATNTTTAANTTTTNNAATATAATCAAAAACATATGAATAAANTANAGCAATCANNCTTANAAATTTTCATAATGTGTATANAANNATGAANGAATGTATTTCTATAAGTTTTATAATATATAAANACATNTTTGAATTTGTTTTNNNANAANTTATTTTTATTATATGNAGAAAATAACTNTTGCATNACTTGTANACAGTGCTATAGTGATCAAAATTATATTCAGTGATTCATGAGGCATGGCATACATATGTATAGTATTATAGCATACTTTATTTTATATTAATTGTAAGTTTGCAGCTCAGAGAGCAGAAACATCTATATTATTCTATTATAATATAATTAAACTTAGTAAACATGTTTGTTTTTCATATAGTTCTTACTTAATAAATATGAATATAGGCTCCAAAATATTGTATTTATAATTCTGCATTATCTATGTATTTTTTGTAGTAATTGTTTATATCTGTTATTAGTTCAAAAACTTGTATAAATACTGATATATATTTAATATAAAAATAAAATGCATTTTTTCTACTGTTCAAGCTGAAAACTAATAATAAATATCAAACAAAGCATTTCATAATACTACATATATGTATGCAATGCCTCATGCATCACTGAATATAATTTTGATCACTATAGCACTGTTTACAAGTAATGCAATAGTTATTTTCTTCATATAATAAAAATAATTTTTAATAAAACAAATTCAAACATGTCTTTATATATTATAAAACTTATAGAAATACATTCTTTCATGCTTCATACACATTATGAAAATTTATAAGTATGATTGCTGTAATTTATTCATATGTTTTTGATTATATTTTAAAAATTAAATATATATCTATATATTACTAATTATCTCTTGTAGTATTTGCTCTACTACTCTACAAAATTATTTAAAAAATACTCCAATATAGATGCATATAGACAAATATTTTTGTTATTGTCTATTAAAATAAAAGCTCTATACACAGATTATTAGTATTGCAATATAAAACTACAAAATTATTGCAATGTACTCATCTGAAAGAAATACACATATCACCACAATCAATCAATGGAATGAAGTAAATTTTAAACTGAATAATAGGTCATATAGTAGGTTTCACTTTCTTTTTATGTAATTTTAACTCTATCTATATTTATTTAAAAATTACAGTTCAATTCTTTCAAGTGTTGCAAATATTGCAATAGTTTTGTGAGTCACTGTAATATTAAAGAAGTTTCAGCATAATTCTCAGTTGTATGAGACTGCCTTTTGTTTATAATGTAGTGTAAAGTCCAAAATACCAATACAATAAAAAAACCTGCTCATGTATTATCACCTTTGCAATTTCTTGCCTTCTCTTACAAGCAGTCAATAGGCTAGCATTATTCTAACTTTAGGCAAGGACCTACAGAGTCTGGCAGACTTCTAGTTCTTGCAAGTGCATGCAAACTAGAGGAGTGCCATTTAAGACATTAAAATCTGGCAGCATAATTTTATTAATGTACATGACTTCTACTACAATACACAATGTTCCAAGGCCTCGCAAGACTTTGCTTTTTTCGCTGATGCCTCTCGAGTTCAAAATCTCTGTAGGCATTCTAGACGCCGGGCGGCACGCGATCACGTGAATGAATAAGTCCATTGTTCTGATATTGACGCGCGCGAGCGGGTCGCGTTCGGTTGGTAAGTGCTCGTTCGTGACCGACTCTCAGGGTACTGTACTTCCCTCCAACATGCCTTTACATACATCTCAGGTGCGCTGATCGCAGGTTTGTCGTATATGTTACTGACCAGAGTCGTCCCACATGGCTCCTTCTCTTCGCAGTTGCTAGAGGATGAATTGGTTCGAATACGCGATATTGTATCTCTGAAGGAAACCGAAGAATCCTGGGACACTATCGCCAAGGGCATTGGACTGCTGAAAGCTCGCGTGCAAAGGGATGCATCTCTAAAACCAGACGAAACCCTCCATACTCTGCGTTCTACTGCTCATTCAGTCAATGCCGCCGTTCTGTCTGACCGATCACGTCTCTCCGCGGCGGCCATTGAACTACTGAGCACTGCAGCAGCTGAACTTGGGTCTTCATTTGATCCTCTGGTGTCCATATTTTTTCCAACCCTATTGACTTTATGCAGCCGTACCAACAAAGTCTTCGTCAGCCGCGCTCGAGCCTGCCTGATTACCATTATCGAGTCGACACAGTCACCATTAATCCTGTCCTATCTTTGCCGCTCCATGAAGGACAAATCAATGACACTTCGACTCACCGCCGCGGAATGCGCACTCATATGCCTGAACAGTTTCAACCCACCTGACCTCCAGAAGGAGGCAAGAAGTCGTGAAGTTGAGTTGCTTATCAAGTGTGCTGCTACCGACGCGAACGCAGACATCCGGAAGTACGGTCGGAAAATGTACGATGCGTACAAAGTGCTCCTACCTGAGAGGGTTGATAGGTGCGTCATGTCATCCTGACATTAACGACGCATTGCTTATGCATCCGAGATCAGTTTTACGGCACCTCTCACTCCTACCATTCGGAAATACCTTAACGTTGTCCACAAGCAGAAGTCGCATCATCCTCAGTCGAATCCTTCTAGTCGGTCGTCATCCCGCCCGACATCCTCTCTTTCTATGCGATCTGCAGTGGACAGTGGTGGTTCTGATGTCCTTTCTTCCTCGTCTCATTCCGACTCCCGTGTAAACAGAGCCTACGACAAACCTACTATTGCCTTATCATCAAGCGTGCCCTCTCGCGCTGCGGACAGCCATCCCCAGTCAATGCATCCTGCTCTGGCGCAGAGTTTCCCGTCCAGAAGACCCCCCTCCCGAGCACAGCCCGCTACAGGAGATTCGGCCAACCTCGCCTCTCGAGAAAAGCGCAACATGCCCCCTCCTGACTTCGTACCCCCTCGTCCGCACTTGAGTGCCGCTTCATTGAATGCCAAAGCTCCTCAGAGGCCTGTTTCCACCAAGGATGTCGCGGAGACAAGCACCCTTCCGCCGCAGCGGCAGAGAGTTGGACCCCTGCGACCTTCACAATTTCAGACATTTGGTCGACCTCGGCCAGAGGCTTCCCAGGCTGTCGCTGAGCAGATAGGTACCAAGCGATCGGCCGGTGCTCGGAGAGTCCCTCTACAAGAGCTTCCCGCTGCAAAGGAGAAAGCGCAAGATGACTCTCGAAAGGCGAGCTCAGCTGTTCGCCCACAGTCTTCGTGCGACGGCCGTGCACCGCTGAGCCAGAAGAGCAACGCCTCCCATCCGGCGGGCCAGGCAACGAGTCAACTGCAGGACAAAGCGAAGGCCGTCACGACCGTTCTTCCCGCGCGGACATGCGCGACGCGCAGTCAAATACCCATCGGGATCGATAGAACAGAAAGCGGGCACTCATGCGGCGACGCATCACCCTGTACCCTCTTCCACGAGTGCGGATCAACAGACCGAACTCCGCACCAAGAAGATGGGGGCAGGGAACGACACGCATAGAGTCCTGCAGCACAGGCCGAACACTCGGCCAGCGCAGATGACGGTGAGAAGCGTTGAAATTCAACAAGCTGGACCGTCCAGAATGCAAGCTATGTCCGGGAAACGTCCTGTCGTCCGCGGTAACGGCAAAAAGCAGAGGCATGTTCACGCAAACAACGCGACAAGCGACGCCGCAGAGATTCCGCCCGCTGCTCTGATTCCCTTACCACCATCGCCCACAAGCGAGACTGCGCCCGTGGGAACAGACGAAGTGGACGTGGTCAAAGAGCTATCGAACGCGCAAGGGGGCTTAGAAGAGACGTTACCCTCACCTCTATTGAACCTCGCCGTAGACGCGGTCACACCGAAAGCTGTATCTTCGGGAGTTTCTTCGATCGTAGAACAAACGCCGATATCTGCGCTAGTTGAGTCCATCCGACGAGGCTTTGTCCCCATGGAAGGGGCATTCGACGAAGAAGACGAAGAAGAGTGCGAACGGACTTTCATAGCAGGAGAGTCGCAATACATAACCACTCTACCGAAGTGGGGTCCTTTATTCACCAAGTCACGTAGCGTGGGATCGCAACATACGAGCTGACTGCAGGGGTTGGGAGGTCGGGCCTGTGCGACTGTGTTTGTAGCATACGGGATATACTGTAACATTATAATGGATCTCGTCGTGCAAGCTTGCCTTTTTTCTACGCTCGGAACTCCCGATCACCCCAAGGCTCACTGTGTATCGATCAGTACGGGAAACAGTTAAAAGGAGTATGGTACGCACAGAAGCACCACAGCACCACTAATGGCTCAGATATCTACGGCCCTTCGCTTGCCGCCTGGCCAGGACTCTCCGCCCATTGACACTGCGCTTCCGCGTCAAGAAGCCGTGTTTGCGCTTGCGCTTGCGCTGGGACGGCTGGTATTCCGAACCGAACGTACGGTATCGTACTTGTTGGAGAGTCGACGCAGGGAAAAGCTTCGCGCTCCATTGAGCTACTAATGTACTCAAACCCGGCAACATGGCGTTCGTGAGGGGGTTTGGCGGGTGTGCAAGTGCAGGCATTGTGCTCCGCCAGGTTGAGGCGACCATGCGA
>JANHOG010000037.1:0-36773 GCA_027627325.1 Phlebia brevispora
AATTTTGAAAATAAACTATTAAACTGTATTTGTTGAATCGTTTAAACCATGCATATCCTCATACAAATTTATTTACACATTGTACACATGTATAGTAAACCACATGAATATTTGTATAAATTTTAGTCAACTCTATCCTTTCATACAAAGCAATCTTTTTTAAAAAACTGTAATGATCAAAACTGTTTCAATGCATTCTTGTACATAATAAATCCATATCTCAGGAGCCACTGGTCCAAATATGGCAAATGTTAAACCAAAAGATAGCCAACGACCTAGGCTACGATGTGTATTCACATTTACCATATTTGGCTTAACCGTTCCCACGCTATACATTAAACATTTCAAGTGTTGCAAACATTGAAATAGTTTCGTAAGTCACTGTATAGAAAAATTTGTACGGCAGAGTTATGCTTTTACGACTACTATTAACCAACCTATCAGTAGCATGATAGTTATTGATGAAATAGTGATGGCAGTTCTTTAATATTTAGTACAATAACACTTTATAATTGCAAAAAGTCACTCAATGGCAAAGAAGAACTGAATGATAGAGAATAAGAGGACACATTCTAAGTACAAGACCATCAAGTGTGCTATAATATATGGGCATACAAATGAGGCAGGCCATCTTGAGATGAATGTAGATAATTCTACATCTTCTCCTTGAACAGACATTACTGAACAGCATCTGTGCTTAGAATGTTATTTAACATCAATATGATCAACTTATGCACTTATTCTTCTGCATATTTGGCAATATTAAGAATCATACATCTACGCCTAGGCATTATGATCAATGAGTCATCTTTTAAATTCTCAGCAATTTTATTTTAAATGACTTTGTGTACTTTATCTCTTCTCTATGTCATGCTATGATGCACACAAAAGTTTTTCATTTTATGTACTCAATATCAAAATGCATAAAAAAGCATTTAGATCTAACATATAATGAAGTGTGCCTTCTGTAAGAATTCATACAGGAATCTATAAAACTATTGCAATATTTGCAACATTTGAAAAGATTGGACTGTAGCTTTTGAATAAGTACAGATAGAGTTAAGGTTATATATAAAAAAATAAAGCTTGCTATATAACCTATTATTCTGTTCAAGATTTACTCTAATCCATTAATTGGTTGTGGAGATATGTGTATTTCTTTCAGATCAGTACATTGCAACAGTTTTGTAACTATATATTACAACACAAATAATCTGTGTATAGAGGTTCTATTTGAATAGATAAAATAATAAAAATATTTGTGTAGATGCATCTAGATTAGAGTATATTTAAAATAATTTTGAAGAGTAGTAGGGCAAATTCTACAAGAGATAATCAGTAATATATAAATATATTTTTAATTTTTAGAATGTATTTAAAAACATATGAATAAATTACAGCAATTAGGCTCATAAATTTTCATAATGTGTATAAAGCATGAAGAAATGTATTCTCATAGGTTTTATAATGTATAAAGACATATTTGAATTGTTTTGCCAGAATCTATTTTTATTGCATGTAGAAAATAACTGTTGCATCACTTGTAGACAGTGCTATAATAGTCAGAATTAAACCAAGTGATTTATAAAGCATGGCATATATATAGCTAGTATTATGACATACTTTGTTTCATATCAATTATTAGTTTGTAGCTCAGAGAGTAGAAATATCTATATTATTCTATTATAATATGTATCAATTATCATGTATGTTTTTGAACTAATGAAAGATGTAAACAATTACTAAAAAAAATACATAAATAATTTAAAAATATGTATACAAAATTTTGGAACCTATATATATATTTATTGAGCAAGAATGATATAAAATATAAATATGTTTACTAGGCTCAATTATATTATAATAGAATAATATAGATATTTCTACTCTATGATAAGTAGTCGAAAGGTGTTCAAAAGCACAATAAAGAGAAAAAAGTCAATGAATGCCATAGTAAAGAGAAGAAATTTTTCAAGATGGCATTCCTGTGTAAGTGTGGCAAGTTGGTAGCTATGTATTGTCATATTATGTCTTTAAAAGGCAATGAGAGTGCATGACTCATTTTGAGCTATGTGAGCATACAAATGCACCTACTTCTAGACATATTATGAATGACCTATTTCACAAAAATTCTCATACTATATATTACTGTCTATAAGAGAGTTATTACAAGTGAATAAAATGTTTAAAACACTTCTATTCCTATCAATCCCATCACCTACACATCTCAAATTAGAATTACTCTATAGTATATAGTGTATAGCATATACTGAGAGCTATTATCTATGATGCAGCTACACTTGTATTTGTAATATCATTAATAGCTAAATTTAACTAAAAATTCAGATATTCAATTTGTTCATCAGTAAGTGAACTGTCAGAAATCTCAACTGCTACTTCATTCAGATAGATTAGTAGTCTACTGTGTCCTATTTAAGATGTGTCTTCTTTATTTGCTAGATTATTTTCTGTGCATAAGTCTATTAGCCTATTATTGTTAAAAGCTTCTCAATCTATACTATAGGCCTTTAGTTCTTCATCTGTCATCTCTGTATCATTAATGAGCTAATAGCCCCATGTGCTATAAGTAAATATGTTAAATTTAAATAAATTAGCTGAAAACTTATTAGAACCATTACATATTTGAATATGGTGCAGATTTCATAATGCAGTAAAGAATTGTAACTGAGCATTGATGAGAGGGAAGTAGAAATGCTGCAGTAGCCATATGATATCAAGCTCATGATAAATTTTGAGATTATAAAAATAATTTGCCTAAGTTGTGCACTAACTTGAGCAATAACATTAATCTAGAAGTGCTCGATGTATATGTTGTATATGCTTCTACAAAATACATGAGGCTATTAACACTTGCTAGCTAGCACTATTTAGTTCACTTGTCTTCCTCAAATATATGCTCTATAATTTAGCCTATAAAAATCCTCTATTCAAGCTGTCACACAAAGATTTTCAACATTGTAATTACTACAAAGACAATTTGACATATCATATTGCTGAGCTGCTTCAAGAAAAAGCACTAATACAGTATGGCTAAGATTAGTATTGTAGATGTGTAATGCAGCTATAAGCTGTGAATAGTCATCAATGCAGCCATAGATTACAATATCCTAGCGTATAAAGCTTAAAGCAAGATATCACTATTGTAGTCATTTTAGCTAATGCATAGCCTCTTACCATGCTGTCTATTATGATGCCATAGAGCATTAGAGCCTGCAACTAAGTATGTGTGATAACATATATAAATATATTTAAATATGTAATGAACTGAATTGATATAATTGAAAGTCTGGCATATATATTCATGAGAAATACAATAACCTAGATTGTAGACCAACTTCTCTAGAATTTCTGCATATTAATCATGAAGCCTAAATTGTATGATGACTCTATCAAGTATGCTGTTATCTACAATGACTTGCAAGAACTTTTCAATGTTTGGTAGTATTAGCTTGATTTACTTATATTTTTTCAATATCATTACTAAATAAAATAAATATAGAGACATTAGACAGCCTTGCATGTTGGCATTCTACTGGTATTAAATTTACTCAATTTCACTAAGTTATTAATAAGCTATGAATTATTTATTGAAATGAGTACATTAAAAGGATTTTACTGCTAACAATTATAATAAGATTATCTTATCATTTGTAATTGATGATGGCCAGCCACCATCAAATCTACTCATGTGGCCATTATATAGGTTGAGAATGAGCAAATTAGAAGTCAAACAACCTCTTGTTCCTAACTTCCATCATTATGAAACCTCTCTTTGATGCTAAAACTAATAATATTCTCTTTTTGCTGGACTTAGGGCTGTTTGGAGCTCAGATTGCCCAAAAAACAGGTGTCAGTGTTGCATCTGTATTTAGAATACATAATCAACTGTGCTCAAGCCTTCTCAAAGCCTATGGTGGCTGTCTATCTAAACTTTTCTCTACCACTATATACTATGCTATTAGACTTATTACTAGTGAAAAAGCTGACACTGCATCAGATGTCACTAAAACTCTTTGAAACATCATCAAACACTCCTTCTCCACCGATATCATGTACAGAGCACTCAAAAGATATGGTTTATACTCCGTTGCTAAGGCTAAACATTCTTTTTCTATCAAGAAGCATCAAAAGGACTATTTGGACTTTGCGTTAGTACATAAAGACTGAACTTTGAAGGACTGAAAAAGGATTATTTGGTCTGATGAGACCAAAATCAATTGTATGAGATCAGATGAGAGGAAATGGATGTGAAAAAAGCAAGGAAAAGGACTCAATGATCGACCAGTACAGCAGACACACAAATTTAAAGGAGGAAGACTGATGTTATGAGGGTGTATGACATGAGATGAGATTGAGTATATAATTAAAATCAATAGAAACATGGATGCTCCTCTTTGTGTGAGCATTTTGGATGATGAGTTGCAGTGGAGCATGGAGGAATGAGGTAAAGAGTGAGTGGAGGTCATTTTTTAATAAGACAACAACTCTAAGTACACCAGTGCTTTGGCCAAAGAGTGATATAGCAATTATGATATTGAGGTTATGATATGGCCAGCACAGTCTCTAAACCTTAATCCTATTGAACATCTTTGGCAATACCTCAAAATGAAGCTTGGAGAGTATGAATCTTCTTCAAACATTCACAAATTATAGGAGTGTGTACTAAAGGAGTGAGAGGCAATTTCAAAAGAGGTGTGTCAGAACTTGATTGCTAGTATGCTTAGAAGGATAGAGGTAGTGATTAAAGCTAAAGAAGATTATACCAAATATTAGAAATTACAAGTTTCTGTATTACACTTTGTCAGCAGCAAAACTCTTTCAATGCACTTACCTCAATAAATAATTTATAGTTTATGAATGAGTAAGTCAAATTAAGTAAGTCAAATTGAGTAAATCTAATACCAGTAAGAAGCTAACATGCAAGGCTATCTAATGGCCCTATCATTACCTTATTTGGTAATAATATTGAAAAGATATAAGTAAATCAAGTTGACACTACCAAACATTAAAAAGATTTTGCAAGTCACTGTAAGCAAGAGCAGATAGTCTGAGATGCATGCACAAAAATGGCTTAGTAATATAGTCAGTTACATAATACACAAGTAATTTTTCTGCTTGATCAGATCTAATAAATTTGATGTTCATACTACAGCACATGAGAAAGAGTATAATATTATTATAAGAAACAATCCTCAGATGGAGTCTCTTCATTTTAATATGTACACACTCTCATTGATCTATCTATTTGCATTTGACAGTTCTCATCTTTTTCAGCTTCTCCTAGCTTGAGGTACTTCCAATATGTGGCTATATATATATGCTAGTTGTATTTGACAATAAGTGCATTAACCCATTCTTTGAAAGCTTTGTCAAATGCTATGCTATCTAGTGTCTTAATGCTAGGTGGCAGCACAATGCTTAGATGCCTCTTTTCTCTATTCTCAGTAGTTAGTAATTGAGACAACAGCTCTCTATTCTTTATGATAAGATCTGATATTTTAAAAATTTATACTTAATAATAGACTCTAATCACTGAAAGACAGCTTCTTTGTACTCTAAAGATTTTGCCATATGATCATGAAGTGCTGAAAGGTCTAGCATCTCATTCAACTAGAGAAGCATATAACAGTGAAGTATTCTTTTTCTGAGCTTTTACAGTCTCAAAGTAACTTGTATGCTTCTCAAAAAGCTCTTTCTTCTTCTACTCATAATGCAGAATGATTCTGATAAACTTTGTAATTATCTTGTTCAAAATTACTGTATAGAGCACTGAATATTTGATGACTATGACTCTTCTCTGAAAAGATAAGAGCTCTTCTTTATGTGTCATTATGTCAATATCTATATCATCATCTATGATTACTTATATGATAGATTCATCTCATTAGCAGAATTTAATATGATAAACAGAGTAGGAATACCTTTGTAGTAAATGAATAATCAGATGCAATTCCACAACTGAAACTTGTATGCTTGCATTTCTTCAATGTCATGTATTGACAAACTAACTTTTAATAAAGTACTTATAATAAATTTCTCTTTATTTGTCTTTAGCTGATATACAAGATCAGCTGTATACTTTTTGATGAGGTCATCTAATGTATCATTAAATATTTTATTTAATATCCTTAGGATTCATTCCTGCTGATTAGTCTTTACTTTAAAGTTGACTAAATCTACAACTTTTTTTAGCTAGATGTTAAAGTAGACAAATGCAAAGACAACATCTTGTTCAAAAGGTGATTGATCAATAAAAAAAATGTAAGAAAGCTAATTTTGAAGGTTCAGTAGCTATTGTCTCAAAAGATGAAAAAATGCACTGATTCTCCAAAGATTCAGATGTAAAAAGAGCGATGTCAGTAAGTTTGAATTCTGAAAATTAGAAATTATTTGGCTTTTACTATGTGACTCAATAAACTTTTTGCTAGATCAACAATGTATGAGCACCTTCAATCTCATCTCTCTATAGCTTCTCATGCTATAGTCTCCCCTCAGTATAGCTAACATTTTTTTATGAGCAATTTATTATTATTAGATGAAGCAAGTTCTTTATTGCATATAGTATAGCTAACATTTTTTATAAGTAATGAAATAGCTTTATCTGCTTTGCTTAGTTCAAACTATCTAATCTCTATGTTACAAGGGATACCTTTGTTTATATGAGCTATATCTGTGCTAAACAGCACATTTAGATTAGCTTGAGTAAACTTATTAAATATTTCAGATGAGATGTATTAAAGATTATGATGTATTAAAAAATTGATCATACATTTGATGTGCAACTTGTGAACAAAGACTGGCTTTAGTTTCTTGATTATTTTCTGGGCTTGGTTTTGTTTTTTTAATAAATACTGCATAGATAGTATTATGAATGCATTGCAATAATAGTGGTATAACTGTATTCAGACTCAAAGAGTCTTGTGTTAGAAGAAGTACTGTTGTGATGTCACATTTAGACTTTGTTTTGCTTATAGCTCATGCTATCCTCATGCTATCTTCAAGATTTTTATATAGATACATTCCTCTATATGTCCTCTATATTTTCTCTATTGGTCACTTCTCACCAAAACCTCATTCTGAGGCTCCACTCATAGTAGATTCAATGTTACTTTGATTGTTAGTGCATTTCCCAGTGCTTAGCGCACGTGCAAGCACTTACATAATCAATTAAGTGCCTGTAAATGCATACCTCCTGCAGTCTGAGCCTTCTGCTTCTTCTTTAGCTACTCAACTCAGACTGCAGGCAAGCATATTAGTTTTTTTTCATGTATTTACAAGCTACTCAACTCAGACTATAGTTTGCTTGTATCTTTGAGTGCTCAAGTCCTTAGTTCAATAAAAAATGTAGCATAGAAGTATTTGTCATACAAGAAATGCCAATAAGGAAGGCTGTTCAGAATTATATGGCATGCTATAGTACTTTTCAGCTGTCACTTCAGTATAAATGCTGCTGCTGCATTGAAACTCACATAGACCATAATATTGTTGCTAAGATTGTATGCCCACACCTTCTGTTTGGAAGAACTAGAGTAATATATTGTTAGCTGAAAGTAGCACTGTAATAATAGTTTAGATCTTTACATACCTTGATAGGACTGCTGCAGCCATGAGTGGTGCATGGCAAGCTAAAACAATTTGTATTATTTGTAAATTGCACTAAAGTGTAAGCAAACTGAGTCACTCAGTGCTCTATATAATCTGGAAGCTCTAGTCTAAAAATAGACATAAGAAGTGGTGTGTAATCTGTGGGAGCTCTGGCAATAAGGAATTTTTCCAAGTTGGCAGAAGAAAGAGATGAAGAGTAATTACGAGCAACAAAAGATTTTTTTGAGTTGAAAGTAGAACTGTATTTCAATAATCTGGAAAAAAATCCATAGGACGTGTATCAATATGAGATTAACAGTCTCACCAATTGAAGTCCTTTCAGACGTACTCAATAGATTGAGAGAAAGAATGCTACAAATAAGTGCACACAAACAGAATGCAATTTGATCAACTGGTGCTTCCTGTAGCAACTTGCAATTGGAGTATCTTGAATTGTATCCTTCATGCTTTTGCATAAGCCTCACCTTTTAACTTAGGAAAATCTCTTTTTGCTTGGTGGTTGTCTGACTTCTTCTTATGTCTTTGACTGGAGAAAATCCTCTATTGCTGTGCACACAATTCACAGGATGACAAAAGACAGTGAGCCAAAGTAGTCTTCCACCTGAAATAGACATGTACAGGGATCTGTACAGTGAGCGCTCAAGTTTAGTTATTATGGACCCAAATTGAAGTAACATGACCTCATTAGGTGTTTATGGCCTCCAAATAAGTTGCAATACTCGTTTTGGAGTATTAAAGCCACACTACAGGGGCTGTGTGAGGCCACTCTATTCCAGCAGGGTCTTATGCAACCTAAAACTAATTGTGCACTTTGCATTAGCTCTAAAGTACCTATTTTTAGTGCTCTTTAATTTCAAGCTATGCAGTCATAGCTATGAGGCTTTTGCATAGTCTATACTGTACCAAGGTACTCTAGACCAAAGATAGCTAATTTTATCATAGATAATGAACTATAAATTTGTGCATAAGTTTTAATTTGGATCAATGACCAAAATGTACTGCCTATCTTGTTCTCTCACTTTGACGTGCCATTGGTTTGAAGCCTCCAAAGATCCAGCTGCCCAGAACGTCCCTACAGTACTGCCAGCATTCATTAGCAGGGCTTTGAGTTCCTTTGGCCATTGATCAAACTGGTAGCTTATTGTAGCTTATTGCTCTCTGCTTGAGGAAGTGATGAGCTTAAATAGAATAAGAATTACAGGTGAGCCATTCTGTGAAAGAAAAAGGGTATGTTGGCAGTTGGAAGGCAAGAAAGTTATTCTGTCTCTTTCAGATATTCTGGTACACTGTGTAAGCAGGATTTGAAGGAAATTTCATGCAAAGACAGAATTCTTGCTGGTATGCAAAAAATTATTGAAATTTTACTTACATGCTCTTCATACTGTAGTGTAGTAAATTTAAGATTTCAATTTGATAGTAGCTTTTTAGTTTCCTTGCCAAGTGGCATTCATGCACATGACTAATATCATGTCAAAAATTGGATGGTATCTAGCCAACTAGAATGTTTCTATAACTTTGTGCAATAGCTTCTGCAAACTTGTCTATTCTTATGCTTGTAGGAGTATTATTATACAACACCTCATCAAATCAAGCTCTCACTTTGTGCATCTTTCACACTCTTTATATACAAGAGTCTTGCACTGTTGCTATCCAGCCAGATCTCTCTGACTTCTCTTTTGCACTTCATACACATTTCTTGCATTCACATTATTCCTATATATGCAATCCATATTATTTGTAGGTCCTCAAGTTCTTTCTGCCTCTTACAAGATTGCTATACTGTACCAAACAGCCAGTTGGTACTAGCAATGTTGACCTACAATGTAACATCTTCCACTAACTATGCTCTGCACAACTTGAAAGAATTTCATCTCTCAGATTGTCAAACTTCTCTTCTACTGTGCTATCTTTATAAAAGAGAACATTGCCACTACATCAATCTACAGCACAGCATATTGGGTGGACATTCAGATTTTTTGTTGATCTCAGCATGAATAGAAAGCATGCTTGAATTGGACTTCAGGAGCAGTTGACAATACCTTATTGCAGAGATAAGAAATTGTCTAGAATAGAGTCAGGTGAGATGTCTCTTAAGATTTCAGACAATCTGAGCAAGCTGACATGGATTATCATAGGTTTGGTCAAACTTAAACCTGATGATTGAATCTTTGTATGTGTATGCAATAGTGATGGTGATCTTCAGGATGATATGCTTCAAGCTTTTGTCCCTATGGAGTAAGCACTTACATATCTCATTTTGTCACTACTGATACTGTAAAAGGGACTCAAACAATGTAATAAAGTTATTACCTGAGCTGAATGCTGCATCAGAAGCCATGTTGAGCAGTGATGAAGCTCAGTCAAAACTAGACTTCGCTAGGTATGCCCTGAGTCAACTCTATACACGAAATCTAGTCTAAAAAGAGACAGATGCAGTGAGAGGCAACCACAGTCAGCACGCCACTCTATGGACAAGGTTTGATGGAAGCTGATTCATTGCCTCTGGAGAGCTTCAGTGAGGGAGCTTGCATCGAACTCAGTCTGTGCACACGTCTTTGCCCAATCACAGACTCTCATTCTAGTCATGCTTGGTCCTCTGTCTCCTCTGGCTATCCTCATTCAGTGCTTGCGACTCATCTTGCTCCCTTTCTGCAGGACGCTTATTTCCTCATTGACTCATCTTCTTTTCTGTTTTCTTTTTATTTTATCAAAGCCTTTCTCTCATTTTCTTATAAGACACAATCCCCCCAAAATGACGTCCTATCTCTCTCTCTCTTCTCCTCCCATCTTCTTTCCTCCAGCAAAATTGTCTACCACTCGCAGAACCTGCATCGAGTCTACTCTTGCTTGAAGCTCAAGTCCTTAGTAAGTGATCTGCATCTTATATATGGCCACAATCTTGATGTTGTTGATAGCAGCTGTCATGCCATGATGAGATACTAGCATCAGTCTCTTGGTATGCCCCTCTTTTGTTTGTCTCTTGTTCTTGATGTAGTCAGTAGCTGTCTATTGCAGCATGCACTCCAGCCTCAATTGCACATTAATAGTAAGTGATCCATTCCATCACTATGCATGTTGCTCACATTATAGACAGCATCTCCTTATGTGACTCAGCATGACTACATCAGCATATTTCCAGTGTGTTTATCTTTGACTTAATCTTATTCATCTTTTAATTGTTCAGTTGCACACAGCGAACATTTCATCAAGCTGCGCACACTGAATCCTTACTTCACGATGTCACAGAAAAAAGGGGTTCGGTAAGGTGTGTTGAGTGATCTACTTAAACAAGTATGATCATTGGTTGAAAGAGAGTGAAAGTGAGTTATTTAAATCCCTTTCTTCTAAAGTTCACTGGGTCAGTTGTTAGACCGAGCTATCCCAGTTGTTCGTAGGAGTATTAGATGTGAATTGTCTTCATCTGAACCACTGGTTTATCAGATACTAGAGGTAGTATATAGCACCGGCTGGTATGACTGATGCTAGACTCTCGATATATGGTAGTTCAAAGTGCACGTTGGAATATAACTTGACACTGGGAAGTGCAAGTATTCGAGGCGTGTGCAATACTATCATGATGCTTAGCACTAAGATATGCTGATGTGTTGCACGATAGAGATGTCTGACGTCAAGTGTAAACTTGGCGAGGGTAATGATGCTGAATGTTTTAGAGTATTCTTCAGCTAACTTTCCTTTCTGCTAAGTCTCTTGATACCAGTGAGGCCTAAAGTGGGCACGTATTCATATTGACGTCCAGATGATCTACTTGTAATGTGATGAAGAGGTCTTTATTGACTTTCACCTGTCCAACTGTAAATCAAACTAATTCTTGCTAGTCGTGAAATTCCATCGAAAGATTTCTGCTGAAGCACTGCAATCAAATATGTCGTGAGGGCTATAAGCTTTCCTTCCTTGATGCGGAAGGTGATTTGCACAGATAATAAGTTTTTTAGACAGCTGCAGTGTAACAGATAATTTCTATTACCTAAGAGTTAAGCTGAAGTTTGTTATCATGCACGAAATCTGTTTCATGCAAGATATAGTCAAACAGAAAGAATTAGAAAGGCAATTATGGTTAAGCAGCAGGATATGACAATGCTTATGTAATCAGGAATTTGTATTATTTAGCAAGGCAGAACATCACAGAGGGTGATAGAATCTTGCAGAACATTCTAGAACTTTTCATATGTCAAAACTGTGAAAGATTTCCAAATTGAGCTTGATGCACAAATATAAGTCAATATTGATAATGCTCAGTCAGCAGTTACAATGCAACATGGAGGAAGCTGTTGGAATATTCTAGTCTGTTCTAATGAGATGAGTCAGCACTGAGCAAATTATGCTACAGGTAGAAAATAGCAGGTCATTTGTAGTATATATAGCCTAGCCTAGTATGTAAGCAGGACATGCACATATTGTCGTATTATTGTCATCTGTTAGCTAGTAAGTCAAAGTCATAGCTTATACTGCTTGTCTTTACTACTCGTACTGTTCTACGCCAGCTACATGCTGGAGTTGAACTACTGAATACACTTAGTTACCATTCAAGCCAGCATCTTGTGTGCATGAGATTCAATCTTGGGTGAGTTATCTGATGTACACTAGAAGGTACTGCAGCCTACTACTACCTCTGCCATAAAGGAGTGCAAGCGGAGAGGTCAAGTCATCATCTGTGTAGCACATTTGCCACTATCGCCTCTGCCAAAGAGTGCAAGTGAAGGGGCATCATAGCATTAGTGATATCAGTTTTGTTATTGAAGAATCATCTAGGCTGCATTGTCTAGATAATGGTTTCTGCAGAGAAAATGTCTACATAACAGAGCTTATAGTTAGGCTTCCTAAGGATTGCTAATCTTGTAAAATACAAGATTCACTTTTGCGAAGAAAGCTGTTTGTCTTTGGTAGAGTCAGGCTTTCTGAGATTTGTTGATCTTCTACGCAGAAAGAAGGAATCTTCTCTCTGCTGACTCACAACCCTTATACCGTCTCACTCTTTGAGTATCAAGCACAACGTGTCAAGGGTTTGGCCAACGGATATTTTGCATCAGGTCATTCATTTCTAGCTTTGTATTCTGCAAGTCTTGCTCATCATTTGGTCACTCGTCAAGGTTTCTTGTGATCTTGGGCACACATATCGCACTTCTCACTATCAGCAGCTACTCGTTCTTACAATCATAGTTGTGCTTCGAACTCCATCTCTCTTGTGCATTCCACCTTGCACACTCATCTCAACATTTCGCGTTGAGGCACCTATTATTAGTGCTATCATATTAGCTCTGACACCTTTACGTTATTACCTTTTCTGATTCTCTCACGCATTAGTTCAGACTCTTCTGTCACTAGGCATACCATCCTCAACAAACACCTGGAATAGCCCGGTCTAACATCTGACCTGGTGAACCTCAGAGAAATACCTGCATCGCTATTTTCTGCGATAAAGGATCAATCTTATTTCTGATTGACATCGTAGTTACAGATAGTGGAGTGTTACTCAAGCTAATTCCATGTGTTGACAATTAGCTTATCACAAATGGTGACCATGCGAGTAAACTGGCGAACTAGATATGTCGGTCCTCTATTTATGCATTTTCTGTTCTTCTTTTCTAACCAATCAGCTTCTTCTATTCTGTTATTGCAAATGCATTCAAGTTGATTATTCGTATTGCAATTGACTGTTTATGCATTAGTCAGATCTTGATAAGCCATTTGTGATTGATGACTAAGGTATTCGTCTTGAGCTTTGATCGTGATTGGTAACTTCATACTGAATTTGTCATATTGATCGATCAGTTGCTAAGTGATTTAATTTCTATTTGTTATGACTTGTAACTTGAGTCTGTGCTTATTGATTGTCTTCTGGCATGCTTGAGCATATCTTTATATATACGAAGATTCTATAGAGGCCATTCAGTTAATAAGCTTGAGTGTATAACTTAAGCGTGTGATCTTGCTAGGTCAATTAAGTTAATTCTGCTTATTGAACTATTTGGCCTTGCTTGATAATTTGGCTCAGCGCTGACTGACTGGCTTTATTTGATGACACATCTTTTTTTTACAATTTGAAATTGCATTATTCATCCCCTTCTTATGGACTTGTGACCATATGCCTAACATTTTAGACGTATGACAATGGCCTTCATGAAAGGGAGTGGTTTACCAGTGCTGTAGTGTAGACTGTGTTTTTTATAGATTATGAAATGAGTATACAATAACTGAATACAATGTGATTGCAATACAAGGCTGAAATAGGTGGTATAGGGATGTATAAAGTTGCAAGCAATGCCGTACACTAACTGCAAGTGTACAGAGGTGCAGCAGAGTGCACTGGAGTGCATGGGGTGCATGAGGGTATTTCTTGGTGCAATAGATTGCAGTGATAATAAAAATTAAATTAAATTTGATTAAATTTGAGTACGATACACCCTCATGCAACTCTACAGGTGTCAACTGCATACGGGGGTCTGAGGCTATCTACCATTGCATTTTCTGTCCAAAACTGCACCCTCTGTCACTTTCTAGCACTCTGATGCCACTTCCCAATCAGAATGCATGGCGCAGGATACAGAAGTCTCTGAGCATGTCTGATTCTGACTGGGGATGAAGAGCGACACAGTATGCAGAAGATCACTTTCGAGAACCTACTGAATGTCAAACGTGTAGCAAAGGACAACAGAGCCTATCTCATAAGCCATACAGTTCAGCAACCTCATCTGGTGAATGCATCACTGGCAGCTAACAAAGTGTATGAGGGCTGTTTAGCACTATATCAGTACATTTAGAAATGTTTTCTTGCAGTACGTCTTATGCAATTGTTTTAAGGTCCAGAGCTCATCGATATTATAGGCTACAGTAGAGTACAGCATGCAACACTGGGAATCTAATGCCCTGCAAGAGATTCATGAAATCCTTTGTGCACATGTGAATGCTATCAACATGCCATACTGTGGCAGTCATTCAAACTATTTTTGGCCTGCAATGCAACTGAATGTAGCTGAAGCTCAAGAAGATCATAATACTAAGTTCTGCATACCATCATTAAGCTTCTTGTTCACTATGGCACATTTCAGATGATGATCTCACTCCTAAACTGCATATTTCTGAATGTGCACATTGTGATGGTCATAATTTCACAAGCAGTTTCTCATGCATGAATGTCATCTCCAAGCTTCTGATCTCAGAGAGATGGCAGGGAGGGTGATTTCACTTGCTTGCCTTAGAAGCTTATATCAAGTTGTTGCAGTGGCATGTCATATTTTTCTCAGGACACCTGTGTCATGGTGGCACAGCTCCGCTTGAGCCAAAGGGCCAGTCTGCACTGCCAGAGGTGTTCCATGTGGTGCTCATCAGTTACCTAGCCGAAAGCATGATTGAAGGTCGTGCACAGCGTGCTTTAGCTGTAATGCCTTATTCTTGTGATTCCCTTTGAGTTACATCAGAGATGACAGGAATTTAGTGAGTATTTCATATTGAAATTCTTGCATCTTTATATTTATCTCATATTCTAACAGTTCTCAAATGTCCAACAACATCACCACAACAACTCATGCTACATACACATTATTGAATGTCTATTTCACACAGACCTCATAGTCTTTGGTTGACTTTTTATCTCAGTCTTGCTATCACATCACTTCACATGTTATGTGGCAGACACCAAAGTTCTATGGTGTTCAAATTGATCTGGCTATTTTCCTCAGTGCTTTCCAGTTTCAGACAGAGGACAATGAGATCTTGACACCATCAGAATGGGCTTTTGTGTTGGGAGCAGTAATGCTGTGACGTTATATCACAACTTGTTTCACTTATAGCTCATGCTATCCTCATGCTATCTTCAAGATTTCTATATAGATACATTCCTCTATATGTCCTCTATATTTTCTCTATTGGTCACTTCTCACCAAAATCTTGCTCTGAAGCTCCACCCATAGTAGATTCAATGTTACTTTGATTGTTAGTGCATTTTCCAGTGCTTAGCGCATGCGTGAGCACTTACATAATCAATTAAGTGCCTGTAAATGCATACCTCCTGCAGTCTGAGCTTTCTGCTTCTTCTTTAGCTACTCAACTCAGACTGCAGGCAAGCATATTAGTTTTTTTTCATGTATTTACAAGCTACTCAACTCAGACTGCCGTTTGTCTGTATTTTTGAGTGCTCAAGTCCTTGGTTCAACATTTTGCTCTTAGCAGAGACATTCATGATATGTGTGAAGAGGACAGCAGCTCATCCCCACATGAGCAGATTCAGCATCATTTTATGATGAAGTATTAGCCCAAAATAGCTGATGCTATATCATATGCATCAAATGAATATCCTCGGCAGGTTCAAGTGGGGGTGCCTGTAAGTTTATAATACATGTACTGATTGTGTATCATATACTCAAGTGAGAAAGCAAAAGGGTCACTCTAAATCCTCTATATGTAAACCTGCTCTGAAGCGTATGTAATACAGAGCTACAAAGTGCTCTAGTATTGTAATTTGAGTGCGCTCATAGGGCCACGCCACTACAACCTTGAGGAAGTAGATGCTCAAGTTCAAGAAAAGATCAGTCTGGCCAGCTTACCTTACCTGAACCAACACTTAGAGTGACTGACTGAGTCAGAACAATGCAATGCTGCTGCATCTTCATCAATGCCAGGTATTGGCAACATACAAAGAATCACATTAGAAGAGCCAGAATCTAGAGGCAATCTGGACTCAGAGCCTGGTTCAGATAACAAATATGCAGAGACTCTGTTGCTCTTCTTGATCACATCTTATAGTCCTGCAGATTCACTCACTGAGACCCAGAGCCCAGGTCAAATGACCAGTATGTAGAAACTCTGCTGCCCTTCATCACATCTTATAGTCCTACAGATTGATCCAACATGACCTTGAGATACTGCTCAACTCCTCCTTTGATGATACTAGTGCTGATTTAGTGGCAAACAGCCTGGATGGAACTGAACTTATTCCTAACCAGAATGGCCTGAATGCAAAGATGAATGTTCTAGACAAAGATGTAGATGTAGAGGCAGTTCATGCTCTAGGTCCAGATGCAGATACAGGAGAGGCACATGCCGTTCATTACAACATTGACACATTAGAGCAAGAGCCAGACAATGAATGCATGGATCTCGATCAGAATGATCAGAGTGACCAGGATGGTGCTTCAGTTCACAATAGACTGACATCACAAATTTCAAGCAGTCTGCCACTCTTTCAGCTGAAAGGCAGGACAGGTGCTACTGCAATGGACTAGCTTAGCAATATTGGCCATAATACCAGAGATGAGCAGGTTGCAGCAGATCATAGGATCAATGAACATCACAAAACTGATGATGACATGTTCTCAGAAGAGGACCAGCCTTGTAAGCCTAGGAATGAAGGAAAGCAGGGCCTTCATGCTGTGAACTCTCGAAACGAACATTGTAAGCATCTGCAAACTTTCTATTGATGAACTGAGCTAATTCAGCACAGTTGAGGCCTTTATTGCTGATTTTAACATATTCCAGCTTCAGACACAGTTGAACAGCATTTGTCTAGTGAAGGCTGCTGTTAATGACATGCTACAACAGTCTGCATCTCAGGCTTTTGATTTTCTGGGCAGCATTGACTATTCTAAGGAGCCTGATGCAGAAAAGATGCAGTTGCAGGATATCATAGCGTTCTGGCAGGCTATCAACACCATTCATCATGACATGGAGATCTGACAGGTTTGGCTGTGTAGCCAACAACAGTGGATTATGTGCATGGAGCAGTATGCTTCAGCACTTCTAATCAACCACTGCCCACATAAGTGTTGAACCAAGGAGTTGAGCACTCAAAGATATAGACAAACTGCAGTCTGAGTTGATTTACTCAACTTGTAAATATATGAAAAAAACTAATATGCTTGCTTACAGTCTGAGTTGAGTAGCTAAAGAAGAAGCAGAGGGCTCAGACTGCAGGAGGTACACATTCACGAGCGCTTAATGTTGGAAGCAGTAATGCTGCAATGTCACATCACGACTTGTTTCACTTATAGCTCATGCTATCCTCACGCTATCTTCAAGATTTCTATACAGATACGTTCCTCTATATGTCCTCTATATTTTCTCTATTGGTCACTTCTCACCAAAACCTCGTTCTGAGGCTCCACCCATAGTAGATTCAANGTTACTTTGGTTGTAGCGCATTTCCCAGCGCTTAGCGCACGTGCGGGCGCTTACATAATCNATTAAGCGCCCGTGAATGCGTACCTCCTGCAGTCTGAGCCCTCTGCTTCTTCTTTAGCTACTCAACTCAGACTGCAGGCAAGCATATTAGTTTTCTTTATGTATTTACTAGCTACTCAACTCAGACTGCAGTTTGTCTGTATTTTTGAGTGCTCTTTGGTTCAACAAAATATCAGTCTTTGAGTGCAGCAATCACGAGCACAAGTCATACAGTTTCAAACTGCACTACTGGAGAGAATTGTTAGTCATAGTCAATGCCTTTGACTTGTGAGAAGCTGTGTGCGACGAGCCGCGCTCTCTTTCATCTGTCAAGTTTGACGTCAAATACTCATCTGTTCTTAATGACGTTTTTGTTCTTGGGTCGGTCAACAAGACAATATACTTGGCGCTTATGGAGAGCCTCAATCTTCTGTTTACAAGCTGCCTTCCATTCATTCTGTTCTGTCTGTGACAATCCCAGAATATCACGGTATGTCCACTCGCGTGGGTGGGACAATGAGCTATCATTAGATGTGACTGCTTGTGAAAGCAAGTGGTTGACAAATGCAACTCCCCTTTTCTAGCATAGTCGAGCCAGTTCCGCATGTATGTCAGAGTCAGACGCTGGGCCAGGCTGGGTTTGTGGTGATTCTTCGCCAGTTGTAGTTAGTGGAGTGACTATAGGTGGAAGACTAGTGACGGGATCTTGTCTTCAGTGGTGTTGGTGTGGTGGTCGAGAGCTACTCGACAGTTCAGTATCACCAACTTGTTGTTTCCACCTAGCAAAGTTACGCGTTTCACATCAGCTTTGTTCATCATGGTGCACATGAATCATTCTGCACGACCATTCTGTTGTGGCATATGTGGAGCAGATGTTAATATTTCTATTCTGCATTTGCACAACATGTCATTAAAGGCTTTGAATTTGTATTCTCCTCCTGCATCAGACATCCATTTCTGCACAGGTGCACTATGCTTTTCAACTAGTGCAAGAAATTTTCGAGTGACAGAGATGACTTGCAATTTCTCGTGAATACAACCAACTCATGAGGCTGATGTAAAGTCATCGAAGAACGTTACGGCATATTTGTGCCAATTATATGACTCGAGTGAGAAGGATTTAATATCTGAATGAACGAGCTCAAATGGCTTAGTAGCACATTTGATGTCAGAGAGGAAGGAACGCTGTGGCATTTTGCCTTGCATGCAGCTTTGACATGGACTATTGTCCTGTGGAGACATTGAGAACTCATTGAAGCCCTCAGTGTGCTCACAGATTTTGCAGAGCACGTCATCTCCCAGATGACCGAAATGGCGATGGGCTGTTTCGTAATCCAGTATCTGCACTTTAGCAGCAGAGTGTGAGTTCGTATTTGCAGTGAGGAGGTGATAGGTCATATCCTCTGAATACTCAGGAAAGAATTCAATGATAGCTCATTCGAACCTATCACAAAATTCGAGAGAGTTTACATCTCCTCGGAGTGTGGCATTCTTCTCACTCATATATTGTCCAGCCGAGATTAGGCATATGTTAAGATCTGGAAAGTAGAGGACGTTCTGAAGGTGCAGTAAATGCATGATGTTGCCATCAGAATTGATCGTGTTAATGTTGACATCACCTTCTCCTCAAATTTTGCCAATGCCATTGACAGTGTGCGTTATGTGGAGTGACTTAAGTGCGTGATAGTTTTTCAACTTGCTGCGGTCGAACGTCATGTGGCGAGATGCACCACTGTCTAACAACCAGTCTTTGCCTTCGAAGGCTTTTTCCTTTCCCTTACACTTAATACATGCAGTTGCCACAAATACATAAATTATGTGACCGTCTATCTAATACATGATGAGGATGCAACAATTTAGCTCTTGCAGGTGCACAATGCAGCATCTGTGGAGTGCAGTTAGTGTGTGTTTCTCTGCAAAAGAGGAAAGGTACTTGCCAGATCCTGGCAAGTTCCATCAACTCAGAGTTATCAAAGTCGCCGAAATTAATCGAGACTGGGCTTTCAGCCTGCTCATACATCTCAGTGATGTTGTTCATGAGCTTCTGCTGCTTGGCAGCATGCAAGGATGACTTGGCTTCAACAATCTCCTCAAGCACACGAATGCACTCAGCAGTTGCGGGAACCTCCAACTCTTGAGCAAGACTGATAGCAGCCTGCATACGAGGGGAGTTGTTGCCAGCCATCATGGGGCGTTTACCCTCTATACGAGAGAGGAGCGATGGAACTGTCACTGTGAAGGCAAAGTCTGAACCAGATGTCACACTGGTGGTTGCAGCATTAGCAGTATTACCTGCCTTACATTTACCACTGTCACAGTTGTCGCGACAAGTCTTTTGGCCTTGTTGGCCATTGGACTGCTGCTGCTGTCCTTGCTGCTGCTGCTGCTGCCCATTATGGCACTGCTGCTACTGCTGAAAGTTAGAGTCATGATTACTCTTTTTTTGTTTCATGACATTAGCCATCGTGAGTCCCTTGTGCAGGGTCTTCTGGCTCCAGGCATTGATGATCAACTGACCGATCTAGTCAGAATCAATCTGGTTGATGGTGGTCATCTGGTTGATAGTGGTCATCTAGTTGATGGTGGTCATCTGGTTGATTGACTGGATGACTTAGTCTGCATAGGCTAGTGCTTTGCTGGTGAGCAACATCCTATGAATAAATTCAAGGATGTCGGTGTGCTTGCTGGCAGTGTTGATGCACTCAATATGCTCTTGGAGCTTAGCGATTGGAGGCGCTGGATTTTGGTTGGCTGGAATTTGAAGATCGATGGTGCTCTTGAACTCAGCGTAAATTGCAGCAAGTCCAGGCTTGCTGTGGTCATCTCTCAGCTGGGTCCACATCTCCTGTGCAGTTGCCTTGCCTCTGATCGTGTTAGCAATCGAAGGTGAGACTCGCAGCTGGATAGTGCCCATAGCCTTTGCGTTGTTGGACTTCTAGTCCTTGTACATGTTGAGCTGGTCAGTATAGGCCTGATAGCAGGTGGTCGACTCTGCATCGGTCTTAGAGAGCTCATTGGGCATCTCCTTGGGGTCCTCGCTGATCATTTCCTAGAGGCCTTGAGCCATAAGGTAGGCTTCCATTGCCTCGGACCAACGTTGCCAGTTGGCGCCGTCAAGAACAGAGACGAGAGTGGTGAGTTGGGAAGACATTGTTCTGTGAGGACAATAAAGTCAGCAGATTGTTACACGACAATAGCCACAAGAACAATAGAGGGGCATTGTGCCCATGTTTGATATTATTGCAGACAATGCGTAAAGCACTATTGTCTGATGCAGCAATGAGCATTGTGCTCGAGTTGCACATTGCGCGTAGTGACAGAGTCGCGCAGCACAATAATGCCCAGGTGAGATGCCAGCATCAATCGCACAATCACAATGACGTAGCAAGAGCTTGAGCATCGAGGCCCATAACCTGTAGAACAGGTACTATGACTATTCTACTACAACTAGCAAGGCTACTATATCTCACCTATGGTGTAGTACAGGACTTGAGGCACATGTAGTGGTTAGAGGTTACAAGAGAACTGAGGTGTATTGCATACCAGAGAGGGTTTATATACATATAGGACAAGGGTCTATTACATAAGTGAATCAACAATGTACAAATAGATTACACCATATTGCATCATAATTGCATCATGTTTCGTGCATGCTCAACACCAAATGGGTCTGCGACAGCCTCTGTTGAGCTCTCTAATAGGCTTTGAGAGGGCTGCCACTAATATTCTTGTCATAGTTGTTCAGCTCTGCAAAAAGATCTTCATCATCAATGTTGCCAAGTGATGACATTGACAGATGTGATGACAGAAGAGCCAGATGGCTTGAAGATGAGGATGGAGTGATGATAGAGCAGTAATAAAAGTCTCACTGTTTACAAAGAATATTGATTGAGACCTTGATTCAGTCTTCAGGCTATTGATGAGTGCAAAGATACTTCAGCTTGTAATTAGGATAAAATACTATAAGCTCGATAAAGACCAAGAAATTAATATTATAGATATTCACTTACTCATTGCACATCTGTACATTATCGAGTCATCAGTCTTCAAGTAATACTTATTGAGTATGTGAAGCCTGTGAGTCACTGCATTGTCATACATCTAAAATGTTAGGCATATGGTCACATGTTCATAAGAAGGGGATGAATAATGCAATTTCAAATTGCAAGAAGAGATGTGTCATCAAATAAAGCTAGTTAGTCAGTGCTAAGCCAAATTATCAAGCAAGGCTGATCAGTTTAATAAGTAGAATAAACATAATCAACCTAGCAAGATCACACACTCAGGTCATACAGTCAAGCTTATTAACCAAATGGCCTCTATGGAATCTTCATATATATAAAGATATGATCAAGCATGCCAGAAGAGATCAATAAGCACAGACTCAAATTACAAGTTATAATAAATAGAGAATGAACTGCTTAGCAACTGATTAATTAATATGACAAATTTAGTATGAAGCCACCAATCATGATCAAAGCTCAAGACAAACACCTTAGTCATCAATTACAAATAGCTTATCAAGATCTAACTAATGCATGAGCAATCAATTGCAATACGAATAATCAATCTGGATATATTGAGGATATGATACGATTATCGAGCGCTTAATATAGATTAGATAATCAGATATGATTCTTGGGCGGACTCGCAAAGCGGGCACGCCATATATTTATACACTTCGCGTGCTACCTAGAATAAATCTGGAATAATACGAGAATAATACTAGACTACTACTAGCTACATGCAAGAACGAAGCGAGAGATACACTCGAGTATATCGAGAATAAAGACGGAAGTAAACTATAAAATAATATGTTATTATATTTGGTCGCGTGGTCCACTGACCACAATCACCGGAGTCATATGCTGAATAGTCTTATTAGGTCATTCAGTCAACACTCCCCCTCGACTCCAGCAGGCTACATACCGAGCAGGCGTATCAGCTCTTCGTGACGTTCACGAGCGAGCGGTTTAGTAAATAAATCTGCTATGTTATCGTTAGTGGCACAATAGATTACCTTAACTTCGTTCACCTCAATGCAATCATGAATAAAGTGATGCCAGATGTCTATGTGCTTGCTGTGCCTGTGGAAGATGTTCAATTTTGAATACGCGATGGCCCCTTGGTTATCGACATTGACCAGTGTGCCAGATTTCTGCACAATGTCAAGCTCGGTCAATAAATTACGTAGCCACAATACTTCCCTTGCAGCATGGCTCATGGCCATGTACTCTGCCTCCATGCTCGATAAGGCAATCGTCAGTTGCTTCTTCGAGCTCCATGTTATTGGGCTGCCGCTGAATAGAAAAACATAGCCAGAGACCGACTTGCAGTCATTTGCGTCCTCGGCCCAGTCGGCATCTGAGTATCCAATGAGTTCAAGATCTTGCACTTTCGCGTGCAGCCCGTACTTGATGCTGACTCCGAGCGTTCCATTGAGGTAACGCATAATGCATTTCACCGTGGTCCAATGCATTTGCATCAGTGCGCTGCAAAATTGACTGAGGTGCTGGACTGCATACGCAATGTCTGAGCGCATTCCTAGCACTGCGTACATGAGAGATCTGATCACCGATTGGTAAGGATGAATGAGCCTATCTGTCTCGTCATCAGGCTCGGCCTTTGTGAGTTTGATGTTCAGGTCAAGAGGTGTAGATACGGGATGTGATTGTAGCATTCCGTAGTGTTCCAGCACTCGTGTAAGATAGTTGGTTTGTAGCAAATGTATGATGCCGGCGCTACGGTCTCAGGATACCTGGATTCCGACGATCTGTCGCGTTTCCCCAAGATCTGTAATATTGAATCGCATCCCAATCTCCTTCTTTACGCCTTCTATTCTCCCTTTCATCGCTCCGAGCTGCATATCATCCACATGTATTGCCGCCATGGCCACTTCTGGTCTGCCCTGTCGGACGTAGATACAGTGATCCACATCTAGGTGCTCGTATCTGAGCTGCTCGAGCTCGTCGTCCATAGTCTCGTTCCACTCGTAACTAGCTTGACGGAGTCCGTAGAGTGGATGCAGTAGCCTACACACTCATCCTGTCCCATCTTCATAGCTGGGAGGCTGGTGCATATAAATCTCTTCCTTGAAGGTACCATTTAAGTAAGCGCCGACGACGTCAATCGAATGCAAGTCCATATCGAGTGCATTTCCCAGTGCGATCACAGTACGGAGGCTTTCGAGACGCACAACTGGCGAGTACGTTTCATTGAAATTGATCCCCTCAACTTGAGAGAACCCTTGTGCAACGAGTCGTGCCTTGTATTTCACGACATTCCTGGCTTCGTCGCGTTTTAGGTGGAACACCCACTTGCAGCTGACTGTCTTTCGGTTTGCAGGGCAGTCTGCCATCTCCCAAGTTCCACGGCCTGTAAGTTGGGTGATTTCCACGTCCATGGCTTCCTTCCATTTCGGCCAGTCAGGGCGCGCTTGGGCTTCCTCTAGCGACAGTGGGTCTCCATTGGTCGACACACCGCCTGCGGCTAGGGCGTAGTCGACAGCCACCTTCCCATGGTCTTTCTGTGGCTTTACAGTGGGCGTACATGCATTGGGGTTATTTGCGATGCAATAGTCGATTCACAGGAGCGCTGCGATCTGAGAGCTAGGAGTGCACACTAGATTTGCCACTTTAGGTTGTTTGGTTGCCTTATCAGGCACCACGGCCATCTTCAGCACCGGTCTAGCTTCAGTTTCCTTTGTTTGCTCCTCCTGAATATTCATAGAGTCATCAGATGTGTGCATTTCGGTAGCTACAGTAGGTAGCTCGGCCTCCACAGCTGTATTAGAGTTGTCCTTTTCGAATACGACATTTTGTGATGTAAGGACTTGATGAGTGGCCGGGTTGTAATATCGATAGATGCACGTTTCCTCCGATATTCCTGCGAAAGTGAAAACCCTCGACTTCTCTTGTAGCTTATGGTTCGCACCGTCTTGCCTCAATACCCAGCACCTTACCCTGAACTCCTGAAGTGACGACAAATCGGGTTTCTTCTTCCAAAATGCCTCGTACGGCGTTACGGCTCCAAGCGCGCATGTGGGTGAGCGATTTTTGAGATAAACTTGATATTCCATAATGCAAGGCCAGAGGTATGAGGGGACATCTCACACAAAGATCATGGCGCATGAATGTTCCACGATCGTGCAATTGTTGCACTCCGCAATACCATTCTGTGCGGACGAATGTGGCGCAGTCAGCTCGAGCTTGATGCCATTAGCTTGGAGCCAAGCGCGCAGCTCAGCATTGACGAATTCAGTTCCATTACTGACACGCAACATGCACATCTTGGCATTTGCTTGAGTTTCCAGAAAACTCTTGTATTTCTTGAGATTTTCAAATACATTAGTTTTTGCCTTCAAGAAATAAATTACCATATGCCTCGTCTTGATGTCCGTACATGCCATAAAATATCATTCTCTTCGAATCCCTGTTACGCGCGCTGGGCCCCATAGATCCGTTATCATAAGATCTGTTACCGTAAGATCGCCAATCTGATCGATGATCGTCTCTGACTTCTTCGGAAATGGCTGGACTGTTTGCATGGCCCGTATGCAGGCCATACACTGCTCGGTAGGCTCACTCAATTCATCAACTTCCATACCAGAAATCATGCCCTTCGATTTCATTGTCTTGAGTGAGCTCACGGAAATATGGCCCATGGCTCGATGCCACCAGTTTCACGAGTGCGCGGCTTGCGCACTTAGCGCCAGTTCAGTTTTAGGCAGCGCAGCGCCGGTCCAGATTCGGTAAAGGCGGCCAGCCTTGCTGACTTTGGCAATGACGCACCCTCGCGCCGTAAGGATGCGCATGGCTGTTCCGTCGAACACGAGCTTACAGCCCGCGTCGGTAACCCGCGGAATCGATAGTAAATTATGATCAGCCTCGGGGGCATGGAGGATGTCAGTGAGTGTCACGGGTACGAGCTTCCCTTCTACCGGAAAGCTTAGTTTCACGCGGCCTTTGCCCAATACTTGAATTTTGTGCCCCCCCAAGCCCCTTCAAAATATTCTGGGGCGCCGCATCGTACGAGACGAACATAGATCTGTCTCGACAGATGTGTGACGTGGCCCCAAAGTCAGCCAACCATACATCTGGGCAGGCAATAAGTGCCCGTTCGGAGTCGATCAAAACAGCCAAAAATGCATATTCCATACCTTTATCTCCAGAGTCAGTTGCGACGTTCGCGGACTGTGATCCCTCCTTCTTCTGGCCATTTTTCTTCCTACACTCTGATTGGATATGTCCCAGCTTGCCACAGAAGTAGCACCGGACACGAGACTTCAACTTCCGGGGAAACTTGCCTTTTGCGGCGAGAGCTACATCATCATCGGGCTTTTTGATCCAGCGACTCTCTTGCAGAACCTGCGCTATCACATCCGAGGACCAAGTCTGTTCAGTAACCTCGATAGCAGCGATAAACGGGTTCCACGGCTCAGGTAAAGAAGTAAGCAGCGTCATGACGAAGTCACTATCACTGATTTTCTGTCTGAGTGCATTTAGCTCTTCTTGGTATCCCCGGAGCATCCAAATGTGCTCCTCAATATTAGCGCCGTCAGCGCATTCGGCACGGTAGAATTTTTGACGGGCCAGAACGATGCCTATGGCGCCCTTGGGCTGGAACATCTCCTTGAGCATATCCCAAGCGGTCTTAGAAGAATCAGCGCTCGCGACGTACACAATGAGGTGATTGGCTACACAGAGCCTAATTGCGGTAAGCGCCACCCTATCCTTCTTGACCCACTCATCCAGCTTGGCTTTCGCTGCTCCGGTGCCAGCAGTTATTGTCTCCTTCAGTACGGCGGGCTTCTTTGATGTCTTATCAACGTACTTTCAAAGTTTGAGACTCATCAAGATATCCTCCATCTTGACCTTCCAGCTGGCGTAATCATCGCTACTGCAGAGTAGCTTGATTCGATAGACGTTCGGTGAGTCTTTCAAATCTGTAGTTGTAGACATCGTATGTACAGGTGTAGATCGGTACTTTTAATTGTAGTTAGATTACGGGTGACCAGGGCCCATAACCTATTGAGGATATGATACGATTATCGAGCGCTTAATATAGATTAGATAATCGGATATGATTCTTGGGCGGGCTCGCAAGACAGGCACGCCGTATATTTATACACCTCACGTGCTACCTAGAATAAATCTGGAATAATACGAGAATAATACTAGACTACTACTAGCTACACGCGAGAACAAGGCGAGAGATACATTCGAGTACGTCGAGAATAAAGACGGAAGTAAACTATAAAATAATATGTTATTATATTCAGTTGCGTGGTCCGCCGACTGCAATCACCGAAGTCGTACGCCGAATAGCCTTATTAAGTCATTTGGTCAACAGAATACATTTGCAATGATAGAATGAAAGAAGCTGATTGATTAGAAAAGAATGACAGAAAATGCATAAATAGAGGGCTAACATATCTAGTTCAGCAGGTTACTCACATGGTCACCATTCGTGATAAGCTAATTGCCAACACATGAAATTAGCTTGAGTAACACTTCACTATCTGTAACTATGAACTTCAGCTTAACTCTTGAGTAACAGAAATTATCTGTTACACTGCATCTGTCTAAAGAACTTATTATCTATATGAATCACCTTCCACATCAAGAAAGGGAAGTCTACAGCCCTCACATCATATTTAATTGCAATACTTCAGTAGAAATCTTTCAGTGAGATTTTATAACTAGCAAAAATTAGTTTAATTTATGGTCAGACAGGTGAAAGTTAATAAAGACCTCTTTATCACATTACAAGTAGATCATCTGAACATCAATATGAATACATGCCCACCTTAGGCCTCACTGGTATCAAGAGATTTAGCAGAAAGGAAAGTCAGCTAAAGAACACTCTAACACATCAAGCATCATTACTCTTTCCAAGTTTACACTTGACATTGGACATCTCTATCATGCAATACATCAGCATATCTTAGTACTGAACATTGTAATAGTATTACACACATCCCAAATACTTGCACTTTCCAATGTCAAATTATATTTCAACATGCGCTTTGAACTATCATATATTGAGAGTCTAGCATCAGTCATACTCATCAGTGCTATATACTACCTCTGATATTTGGTAAACCAGTAATTAAAATAAAGACAATTCACATTCAATACTCCCATGAATAACTGAGATAGCTCAGTCTAACGACTGACCTAGTGAACCTCAGAAGAAAGGGATTTGAATAACTCACTTTCACTTCTCCTCATCTAGTGATCATACTTATTTAAGTAGATCACTCAACACACCGTACTGAACCCCTTTTTCCTATGACAGCGTATTACACAGCCTTGTAAAGAGAAGCATCTTCAATTGCCTTTTTCAAGTACACTGTGAGGACATCAATAAGTTAGATTACTTCATGAAGAAGTGAGACATTGGCCTTCGAGATGTGCTCTATCGAAAGCAAAAAAGGCTTGAGGTAGTCTGAATATCAATAGTAATGTAAAGAAATATACAACAATTACATACTTTGAGTATCAGTTGAATCTAACTCAGTATCAACTACTTCTCTGTAGTCAGCTTGAAATGCTGCAAGCCTTTTACACCAGTCTTGTTGTACTTTGGCATACTGAATAGTCACTTCAAAGCAGCATACAAGTAGAGTGCATGAGTGATGGCATCAGCAAGGCTATTCCAACATGTAGGCACTACACGAACTATCTGCAATGCCTCTAGCTTTGCTTTAAGAGAGCAACTAGTGAAGTCTTCATGCATGATGAGTGAATGAAAAACTCACTTGGTGAGTTGAATAAGCTGCAGAGCAGCTTGTAAGTGGCTGCTGATAGTGTGAGATTGAATACAGTGTACATACCTTTATAACAGCACACTACGTCATATGCTTCTCTTGTTGAGTTAGTGCATCTTTGTTTTCAACCTCTCTGGTTACTTCTTCAATGGTCTCGATGTCGAATGCCTTCCTATCTGTGTCAAGCTCAAAACTATCATCATTCTCATTGCTGCCACTATTGAGGTTTACTGTAGCTACATTTAGGTCACTGTCATCAAGGAGCTCGTTGAGGTCTTCATTGTCATTATCAAAGAATGCAGGTTATTGAAGGCCTGTATTGAAAGTTGTAGTCTTCTTTCATGTGGTGGCGAATGAAAGAATAATTGCCTATGAACAACAAAAAACATTAGCACATGCAAAAGTCTATCAAAAATATAATATGCACCTTAACAACATATCACAAAACCTATACTCACCTGCTTGAGTGTTGCATAAAAGCAGGAGACAAGAGTCAAGCTGAGTGTGAGAGGGTAATACATAAAAAGAATCAACAAAGATGTTATTGAGCCTGAGTCTCCTGAGCTCAGGCAGGCCTCCTTATATACATGTGAGGTAAGACCCTAGACATTCCCAATATCTAAGATGTCCTATGCTGAGTAATAATGTAAGCTATTCCCATGAGACAATGGCATGCTGAGGTCATCGCTGAGGTAGCCTTTGACTAATAGCGTAATACTTAACTATGCTATAATTATATTATAATTATAGTGCAATCAGCCAGGCTGGTACAGACTCTATCTAGACTATTCTAGGACCTTCTACACTATTCTAGAATGTTCTACACTATGTCTGAAGCTACTCTAGATCTGTGCATGTAATCTACTGCTGCATTAGGCATTTCTTTGATTAGATAACTATGTGGCACTGATGATCAACATCTTATCTTATAGAGATAAGATAATCTAGGCAGATAAGCGCTGTATATGAGCACTTTGATGAAAATCTGTAACATCACCCCCTCCTTTGGTTTGAGCTCCATCGAGAAGAATATTAAGCTCTAATTGATCCAAAAACTTCTTCACCTCATTGTATTGACTCTAAAGAGTCCACTGTTTCTGACCTCGACTGTAGCTATTTGCTCAACTATAAGTTGCACAATGTGATCACTGATATTGACTTTGAGAGGCATGTGGCTATTGTTAACAAGTACGACTTGCACTTCACCTCTGTAGTCTCTGTCGATGATGCCTACTGTGACATCTATGCCTTTCAGTGATAGGCCACTGTGAGGTGTGATGCGTTCATGAGGTGTTGTATTGGAAGCCTGACTTTGATGCTCGTAGGCATGAGTGCTCGTGTTCCAGTTTGAATTTCAACAGGTTGACTTGCATATAGATCGAGTCTTGCAGCATCATCAGAGCCTCTTGTAGGAGTCTTTCTATTTATGAGCTCGATTTGAATAGTAGAGTTTCTTTTCAGCAGACTCAGATGTTCCTTCTCTAGGTTCATAGCATGAACAGCTGCAAGTTCCAATTTCTTGTGGTCTCGTAGCTTGTCTTTCACATTTCAGAGGTTTGATTCAGGTTTCCAGGTGTCGTCATCTCACCCAAAGCCTTTCCATTAGACTAGGTATTAGGTAGTTTTTCCTCAAATACGATGTTGAAGAACCTTTTCCACTTCACATTCCTTTTGTCTTCTGACTTCAACAGGTGGTGGAGCCACTTGTTTCTGTCCTTTGATGGTTGGCTCATTATAGGTGGTTAGCTTGCTGGCATGAAAGATTGGATGTATCGCATGGTATTTGATGAGCAGCTTCAGTTTGAACATGACTGAGGACAGCTTTTTGATAATTTCAAATGGTCCTTCATATCGTGGCTGAAGTGCACATTGTATAGTTTGATAATCTTTCAAGTTAAGTAGCATCTTATCACTGACTTTGAAGGGTATAGCTTGTACTCCTTTGTCATAGTACCACTTCATTCTTTCTGCTGCTAGCAACAGGGCTGCTTTTGCCTGCTTCTGTACTTCTTGTCTTCTTCGCATGATGTTATTGAGATCTACGTGTTGCACTTCTTTGAGAAATGTTGAACCAGCTCGTGAGTGTTATCCATACTCTAGGAAGAAAGGGCTTTCTTTTGTTCCTTTGTGTGCTTGATTGTTGTATGCAAACTCTGCTGTGCTCAGCAGCTTTGATCAATCGTCTAGGTTGTAATCAATATAGCACCAAAGATACTGCTCTAGAATTTGATTGATGCATTCAGTTTGACCATCTGCTTGAGAGTGGTATGCTGTAGTCATGCACAATTTTATCTTTAATAGATTGCACTATTTTTGGAATAACTCTGCTGCGAACTGCGTACCACGATCAGAGATAATTTGTAGCGGCAGCCCATGCAGTGGGTATATCCTATCGTAGAACAGTTGTGCTAAGCCCTTTGCTGAGAACTCATTGACTATGAGGAAGAAGTGTGCTCATTTGAGTAGGCAAACCACCACTATACAGATTGCATTATATCTATTTGACTCTGGCAGTTAAGTAATGAGATCAACAGTGATGATTTCCCAAGGCCCGTTAGGCACCTTGTTTGGTATCAATGGTCCAAAAGGCTGTTGTGGGCAATTTTTCATTCGCTGACATGTATCACAGCCTGTTACATAGTTCCTGATGAAGATAGACATTCCTGGCCACCAATAATTTCTTGAGACGAGTTCATATGTCTTCCACCTTCCAGAATGTCCTGCTGAAGGTAAGTCATGATGTGCCTGTACAATTCTTCATCGTAGATGATCGTCTGTGCTCTGTGGGATGTAGACTTTGCCTCGGTAGAGTAGTAGTCCATTCTCATAGTTCCATTCCTGCAGTGATTTCTTGAATTCTCGTGGTCCTGTTTTCAAAAGAGACTTGTAGCTTTTCGTAACTTCGTCTGATAGCAATGCTTTCTTGACCTCCTTTAGGATTTGTTTATCATTGATAGGTGTTTCATGAGAAGCCTCGATAGCCATAATGGCAAAATGTTCCAGTTTGAGCAAAATTTGATCTGAATTATCGAGGTTCACCCCCTCCTCATGATTTGACCTCCTGGACAGAGGGTCTTCAGCTTGCATTGTCTTTTCTGGCTTGTGGTGTAAAGTGTAATGAAAGCGTGTGAGGTATAAAGCCCATCTCACTTGTCGCTGAGTTAACTTTTGGGCAGATTTGAAGTACGTCAGATTTTGATGATCTGACCAAATCTCGAACGTTTCTGAATGTCCTTTCAAGTAATGATAATATTCTTCTGGTGCTCAAATAATGGCTAGTAACTCTTTGTCATAAATCTCATAGTTGCGTTCATGCACATTGAGTGACTTGAAGTAGAATGTGACTGAATGCCACAATTGATTTGTAGAGTCTTTTTGCAACAGCATTGCACCAATTGTGAAATCACTAGCGTCTGTTGCAAGACAGAAAGGGTTGGCATCATCCAGTATATGTAAGATGGGAGCTGAGATAAAGGCCTTTTTCAGCACCTCAAAAGCATTCTGCTGCTCCTCGCCTCATATCCAAGGTTGGTCCTTCTTGGTGAGGGTTGTGAGTGGCTTAGTAATCTTGGCAAAGTCTTTGATAAACCTGCAATAGAAATTCGCGAAGCCTAAGAATGCTTGTACTTGCTTGACTTTAGCTGGTACAGGCCACTCAAAAACTCCTGCAACCTTCTTCTTGTCCATCTCCACGTGACCTTTGGATATGATCATGCTGAGGTAATCTATGCTATCTCTTTCGAAAAAACATTTCTCAGCCTTAGCGTAAAGGTCATTGTCATAAAGCCTTTTCAGCACTTCTTTGACAAGTTTGCGATGCTCCTTTTTGTCATTGCCAAAGATTAGAATATCATCGAGGTATACCATAACTTGCTCATTTCAGATCAAGTCACCCAGAATGTCATTCATCATAGCTTGAAACATTGCTGGCGCATTAGAGAAACCAAAGTATATAACTGTTGCCTCAAAGAGACCACGCTTAGTGACAAATGCCATCTTTCACTCATTGCCTTCTTGAATGCAGACATTGTTATACCTCCATCGAAGGTCAATTTTAGTGAAGATTGATGCTTGGCTTAGCGAGTCGATTAAATCTGTAATCCTTGGAATTGGATAGCGATTCTTCACCATAATGGCATTTAGTGCACAATAGTCTATGACTGGTCATAAGCTTTCATCATGTTTCTTGACGAAAAAAAATGGAGCTGCTACAGGACTTTTCAAAGGTTGAATATATCCTTTACGAAGTTCTTTATCAATCCACTTGTTTAATGAATTTTTCTCCTTCAGTGATAGCAGATAAATCTTAGCCAGTTTGAAAAGGGAGGTGCCTTCCTCAAAATCGATTGGATGATCATACAGTTTACATTCCAGCATTTGCTTTGACTTTTTCTTTGAGAAGATGGTGCCATACTCATGTAACCATTCTAGCACTAAGGACTTTCAAGCTGTGGTGTCCTCGTCTGACTCATTGATTTCCTCTTCTATGTTCTTTTTATCAAACATAGTTGCAATTATTGCTACTTGCATGCAGTCATCTAGGTTACTTGTATCAACTCAATTGATGTATGGATTATTCTCGTCCTCATCTCCTAAATCATCTAAGGAGGACTCCCAGGGTAAATTCAGTTCAAGTTGAAGTTTGTCGATTCCAGCTTCAACAGAATATGTTTTATAGGTTCTAGCAGCACATGTCTCAGGACACTTGGTAAACTTCCATTCTCCTTTCTGCCAATCGATCTCAGGATTGTACTTATACAAGTAGGAGTAGCTAATCATCATATCCTTATCACTTAACTGTATTACAAAAAGATAATGAGTTGATTTATGATTTTCAATCCTGACATAGGCTTGGACATATTCTCTTATTCGTCTGGCAACATTGAGAGTTCCATTTGCATTCTTAATGTTATATAGTATTGCCAACTTATTTGTTACCAGGTTGTTTCTTTTGATGAATGTATGATCAATGAAATTTGTTGTGACTCCTGAGTCAACTAGAGCCTCAGCCTGCACTTTCTTACCATATACCTAAAGTGTAATAGGAAGTCTAAAAGACAATTTCTTATTGCGAGCAGTATTAGTTATACAACATTCCTGTACTACTTCTACTGAGTTCTGCTCAGCGTCGACGATGGGCATACCTTTCCCAGACTGTAGGTCACAGATGTTAGCCTCTACAGTCCCTTAGAAAAATCCAATTCAACTTGATGAGTAACCTTCTTCTTGCCTTTGTCTAACTTTCTTGAAGGCCCTGACTGCACTTCATCGACTTGCGCAGTTGTCCCCATTACAGCAGACTCAGGATTGTCAAGCTCTTGGATGCTTGCAGTGTTGATGTGAAGCGATTCAGTGGGGTTGCCATGTCTTCTTCATTCAAATTCAAACTCTTCATGAGCTCTATAAGCTGTGCCTTGAAACTCTTCTTCTGCTGTGCCTGTTTTTCATCACCGTAATTACATGCTGTCAATGCAGGAGTTGGTTTAGAAGCAGGTCATTTGCTTTCATTGCTAAGCTTGTCATAGCAGTTCTCAGTGTTGTGTGACTGAGCTTTCTTTTTCAGCCCTTTGGTAGCAAAAATGAGACAATGTTTCTTCTTCGTCTCAGTCGAGTTGGCCTGGTGTTCTTTGCTTTTGCTTTTGCTTTTAGCTTGAGTGTCAATCTCCATAGCATCTGAATCTTTACTACTGCCATTGCTACTGCTGGTACCAAAGACAAAGGCACAGGACTTATCAGAGTAAATAGCCTTGTACACTTTGAGCAGTAGGTCGAGGTACTCATCCCACTTAGTTAGAGTCAATTGACTGAGATCTATACTAATTAAGGTCAGACGTATCTCTTCCGATATGACTTCCTGCAATTTGTCAATGTGAAGCTTGTCTTTGTACTTCACAATATGAGCCAAAGTGTGATACTGCTCTGCATACTTGATGAAGTCCTTTTTAGCCAATGCCTTGTTTGCCCAGAGTTGCATGATTTCTTCCTTGACACCCTTCTTATTGTCGAGCTTTCTGTACAATGCTTGAAGCTCTTTAACAAAATTGTTCCAAGTATTCAAATCCTTTTCTTTCTTTATGTTGTCAAAGTAGGTGGCCATGTACTGTGTAGCTGGCTTCTGAAGATGAATAAGAGCTATAAGGATTTTAGCCTGATTGTTCAAAATGCTATATGCTTCATTGTACAAGATAATTTGATTCAACCAATCTTCCAGCCTTTGCTTGTCTGCAGTTTCCACGTACTTGGAAAGGTCAGAAAGCTTGAAATGCTTGACTGCTCCTTGATCAAGTCCTACTTTATTGAGCATGGCTTGATACTGACAAATGAGCAAGCCTTGCGTAGTGACCAACTCAGCCAGATGGTGCACAGTTGTCTGAAGGTCAGCTGTTTCCTTTCTGATAGAGGCCACATGAGTATTGAGGCCAGTGATCTGCTTGTTGGTATAACCTGCCATGTGTTCGATAATGGCTCTACTTGCATTCTCAAACATCTAGTGGAGATTATTCCTACTCTCCTCTGACGTAAGTAAATATAGCAGTGGAGTCCACTCCTTGCTCCAAGAGAGTGTGCCAGTTGGTGATTTGGCTAAGAGTGGTATTGGGTGCATAAGATTGGTAAACCATTTCTGCACTTGCCATTAGCAATTTGCTTGATAAAAATTTGCCAAAAGAAGGTAAAAATCATGCTTTTGCTGTTGTGCCAAAAAGTTTTGAGATTGTCTAACTATGGAAGAGTAATCTTTAAGTCCGCTAGCTTCTAACTAATCTCTAGTATTCTATTATCTAAGTCTTCAAAAGAGACTTTGCTAATCCTCTTTATTGCTCCTCCAAGCTGCCTCCACTGTGCATTGGTTAAGTCATGTCCCAAAGTGCACAACTTATCGTATAGCACCTGGAAGTAATCCCATCATCTCCAAAGCTCGTCCCTCACTTTTGCGGGTACGTCGAAGCTGAGGCCCAAATCTTCTCGCGAGTCTTCATTCCTGAGCTTGGCGAAGAATGAGTCAAGCCAGATTTTAGTGGCTTCAAGCACCAGCTCGAACTCTTTGATGCACATGAGAATCTTGGTCTTGTGAAACTTGAACTCTTTGGCAGGTGAAGCTGGGGAAACATATTTGTTACATCGTGCAATGCAGTTGATAAGTGGTGGAGCAAGGTCTGAGATGCAGTCTATGAGTTGTTCGTGATGATGTTCCTCTGCAACAAGTTGGGACTTCAGGTTCAGTTCTGTAACCCTCAGTAACCAATTTTCATGAAAGAGCATAAGTTCTTCAGATGTAAATGTGCGCACATCTCAGAGCTCGTTGAAGTTCTTGATAGCTTGTTCCTTTTTTGTAAGTTTCTCCTTGGTGACAGCAGACTTTGATAGTGCCATTATTGAACCTTTAACCTCTTGGATGTCATCATTTGAGTCAGTGTTGAAAGCTATAGTACGACAGCGCTATCATGCGCGAAATCTGTTTCATGCAAGATATAGTCAAACAGAAAGAATCAGAAAGGCAATTATGATTAAGCAGCAGGACGTGACACTGCTTATGTAATCAGGAATTTGTATTATTCAGCAAGGCAGAACATCACAGAGGGTGATAGAATCTTGCAGAACATTCTAGAACTTTTCATATGTCAAAACTGTGAAAGGTTTCCAAATTGAGTTCAATGCACAAATATAAGTCAACATTGATACTGCTCAGTCAGCAGTTACAATGGAACATGGAGGAAGCTGTTGGAATATTCTAGTCTGTTCTAACAAGATGAGTCAGCACTGAGCAAATTATGCTACAGGTAGAAAATAGCAGGTCATTTGTAGTATATATAGCTTAGCCTAGTACGTAAGCAAGGCATGCACATCTTGTCATATTACTGTCATCTGTCAGCTAGTAAGTCAAAGTCATAGCTTATAGTGCTTGTCTTTACTACTCGTACTGTTCTATGCCAGCCACATGCTGGAGTCGGACCACTAAATACACTTAATTGCCATTCAAGCCAGCGTCTCGTGTGCGTGAGATCCAACCTTGGGTGAGTTATCTGGTGTACGCCAGAGGGTACTGCAGCCTACTACCGCCTCTGCCATAAAGGAGTGCAAGCGGAGAGGTCAAGTCGTCATCTGTGTAGCACATTTGCCACTATCGCCTCTGCCAAAGAGTGCAAGCGAAGGGGCATCATAGCACCAGTGACATCAGTTTTGTTATTGAAGATTCATCTAGGCT